>AYEL01074801.1:0-47201 GCA_000484575.1 Olivierus martensii | reverse complement strand
GTATTATTTAATGTAATTAAATAATTACTAATAAAAATTAAAAATAATTAAATATTAAAAAATAATTAAAGTAATTATCAACAAGCTATCGATGACATCACATTTTTATAAGATTTTCTATCACATCAATTTTAGTTTTAGCTATTTTAGTTTAAAGTTTTGAATTGTGACTGTATTTTAGTTATTTTTTGGTTTCTAACACACACCATTTCAGTGATTGTGTGACCATTGTTGTGAGATTCTGTTTTAATTTTATTTTACTGTTTAATTTAAATTTAATTTTTATTTTACCACAAGTTCGTTGCATTTGTGAAATGAGTGAGAAAAAAACGTAAAATAGAAAATAAATCGAGTATATTAGTAGCGGTAGGAAAATGACTTTGCATAACAAATAACATGCGGTAAACTGCTTTGTTTAACCAACGTTTTCCTAACTTTTGTGATTTTAGTTGGAAAGTAACCTCAATGTTTGGTAGTACTTATTTGTGTGAAAGTGCATTTTCTAACATGAAGATAGTTGAGAATCGATTCACCTGCCTTGGAAATTCTTCTTTAACAGGAATGGATGTAATTATCCAGCCCTTGTAAATGCTGTTGCTCGCCCTCATTTATCATATTAAATAGGTATATACATATTATTTTTATATTTTTTAACTGTTTATATTTCACAACTTTTTGTTAACGCGTTTATTGGATGCAATCTGGTAAATATAATTTTTTAATAAGATTTGCTAATCTGGAAATAAAATTGGTTTCCAAAAAATTTATATTTATGCGTTTCGTTTGTTGAGACGATAGCGTTATCAAGTACCAAAGCCCTATCCCTTTTTTGTAACTGCGGCCCTCCATATCTCTAGTAAACACGGCTATGGCCCTCGGGTTCATTAATAATTAATTTATTATTGGACAGCCCTGATATAGAAATACTGTATTTTATACAGAAAGAAATGACAAATTTTAAGATCTCTAAAAGAAAGTGATTTTAAAATATGTTTTGAAAATTGGAAAAAGAGATAGAGGTACTTCCGTATTAACGCCACCGCAGCTGTGTATACAACAAGATTGCTCTTTATTGGCGCATTAGCGCAACTTCTGCTGTGGTGGCGTTAATACGTAAGTACCGAGATAGATAATATATATAGAAGCAGAAGACCCTTATTTTGAAGAATATTAAAGGTAATTTTGTTATATTTATTATTTTGTCTTTATTTCTGGCAAGTTCTGAAAATTAATGAATATACCTTGTATATTTTATGAGAAAATAATTATTACTACTATTGTAATTCAATATTAATTATTTTCTCATTATGAATGCTAACAAAAATCAATAGTGTAATATTCTATTGAATGCTTCATCATATATAAATAAAAAAACTCAAAAAAATTCAATGGAAAATGTTAATTCATAACTTTCATTGTAAAATTGACATGTTTTTAGAGAATGCTTTAGTGTTATCACATGGGTTTGTACCAAAATTGAGATACAACATGATAAATATATTTGCGTGGTGTCTCTAATGTAATGTTATGCTTTGTATATTTATCTTATCATTAAGGACCATATCATTCAATTTTGAAAATTTTGCTTATTATCCTTTGTTCATAAATGCAGAGTAATAGTCATAAATAAAAATTATGATATAAACTACTCTTTCTTTATAAAAGTAGTGCTTTGTAAATTAAGAAAAGATTGAATCAATTATGCATGTAATATTTTTTGATCAGTTTGTTTTTTAAATTGGAAATTTATAAGATTTAACAGTATTTTAACATTATAAAATTAAGCATTATTTTGATAATTTGTTGCAAAGATTTCTTTATTCTTAGGAATACCTTTAATTCTGATATATCAACTCTTCAAAAATATAATAAAATTCAAACAACAAAGATGAAAAAATTTTTATCAAAGGGATATGATTTCTCTATAACAGGATTCCCATTTTCTTGGCTTAAGCATCAAGAAGATTTTATATATCAAACCTAAGATACTATGCTTTTCACCATAAATATTACACAAATCTTGGAATTTCTGAGTCATACTGTATCTGCAAATTTTCTTGTGACCAGCCACAACATATTGCTCATTAATATTCAACACTCCAATTGAAGATCTCCTAAACTCTGACACTTATCCTTAATTTTTATATATGCACTTAAATTATGTTTATCCTTCTTTGTCCCACTAGTGGATTTTGTACTTGAGTATGCAAATAAATATTATTATTAAATGAATATGTTGCATATGCTGTCACCCCATTGAGAGGGGGTGACATCGGAGACATTTGTCACAGCCCTGGCATTGAAAAGGGCCAACCATCAGGCCCTGACATGTCACATAATGTGTCCAATAGTTTGCAGGCCACTACCAGAATGCACTGTCTATCACCCAAAGCAGTCATGCCAAAATAAACTATTTTATATATAACATGGTATGTAATATATTGAATTTTGAATTTATTATACACTTTTTTAAACGAGGCCTGGACCACATACTTATCATGGGCCCGAAAATTTCTCTTGGCAACTCTAATGATATTCATTCATTTTTAATTTATAAAAATAAATGAAAAAACTAAAAATCAAAATAATAAAAGATAACTAATGAAAAATTAAACAACATATGCAACGTATTCATCAATATGCACTAAATTATCAGAATAATGCTTAATCTTATTATATTAAATACTATTAAATCTTATAAATTGCCGATTTTTAAGATTTAGTAAGTTTTGGTCAAATCTAAAATAAATTATGGTATCAAGGTACTATGATTACTGCATATAATTCATTTTGAGTAACACTTGTTACTTTAAAACAAGTGTTGTCAAAAATTCAAAAAATTCAAAATGAGAAGAATCATAGATTTAAGAGAATTTTTGTTTTCTCTTTTTAATTTAAAAGAGAATAATAAACACATTAGACTAATGGGACACATTCAGTGATTAAGAGATTATTGCAGTATTTTTCGTGGCAACAATAACCGCAATAATCGAGGTATTCCTGTATTTGCATAATATGTTGATATAGCCAGAGCATTCACTACTTCCATTTCTCAGCTGCTATTTTGATTTTTCTGATTTCACAGCAAACTATATTATATAGTTACATACTATATAACTATATTATACTATGTATGTTGCTATATACCATTTATGTAGCTATATACTATATTATATAGCTACATACATACATACATGGTTTGAAATATCTATTTATGAAAGTTGTAACAAGAGATGAATGACATTTCACTTTTAACATATTGTCGACCATGCCTGTTTTAAACATGGGCATCAAAATTAAAATTAAGTTATTCCCACTTCTAATCGGTGCTCAGATCTTTTGTACATATCCTGACAATGCTACCTATACACTCAATACAAGTGGTTCCATCTAGGAATAAAATTTGGAAAGTTTTGTTTATTTTTTCAAAGACATCCAGTGTTGTATTACAATATTTGTTTATATAAGGATTGATGGTTTCTAGATGACATTTGAGCTGTGTATTTGTTAATTATTTATTTATTTTATAATCATCAAACATTTATAATTCAACAAATCATATAAGTTCTAAAGGTTCATCCATAAACTACGTCATGCTATTTTGAACACTTTTTTATCCCCTCCCTCCCCTTTGTCATGTTTCGTCACACTACGCTTGACCCCCCTGATCGTGACGTAACAAATTGGAAGACACCCTCCCCTTCTATTTAAAATTTTTTCTCCGATTCTACTAAAAAAATAGAAAATAGGAATAATTTTACATTGGCATTTTATTACATATATTTTTTAACTTACAAATAAATTTTAGCAGAAGTGGATACAAATGTCTTAAAATTATATATCATATTTTATTTTAAAATTGTAATGTAATATATTTGAAGCTACATCTTTATTTTTTGAAAAATAAAACATAAACATCGTCTAATTTCAAAATAAAACTAAAAATCTAACTGCTCTCTTTGGTGTTTAAATAACTATTAAACAATTCTAATCACACATAAGCAGTCAGGTACTTTTTTTAACATAACCATTTAATCTGAGTAATGTTTTCAGCTTCTATGCCATCATCAGCTCTTACAAAGAGAAATTTCCTGATATGCAAAATTGTGTTCCACCAAATCTCATAGACCCGTTAATTATATTCTGTATACTTAATAAAAGTCTTACTTTCATTTTAGTACTGTCAGTGACACGTGAGCTACAATAAGTTTCATTTTCTTTGTTTGATTTGTTTTGATTTATGATAGAGCAAGGCTGTCAAACCCGCGGCCCGCTTGCTGCATGCGACTCAGCGTTATAATGAATTCGGCCCACTTCCTTAAAATATTGAGATTTTTATGCACTTATTTTTAATTTTTTGAAATTCGCAAGGCATTGTAATACTTTTAATATAAAGTGTTACAATGCCGCAACATCATCAAATATTCCACTAATAAAGAAAAAGAAATTTGTTTTATTTTTGTATTAAAATAATCAATTTAATGAAGTTTTTATTATTTAAATATCTATCTACATTTCTTATTTCCATTTTCTAAATTATTCCTTATTTCAGTGATTTAAAAATCTCTTGATCTCTTCAATGATTTAAAAAAAAATTCTGAACTAACAGAAGTTAAAGATTATTATGCTATGACATTTTTGCTTATTTGTCATGATGGATATCATAT
The DNA here is from genome assembly GCA_000484575.1 of Olivierus martensii. NCBI lineage: Eukaryota > Metazoa > Arthropoda > Arachnida > Scorpiones > Buthidae > Olivierus > Olivierus martensii. Next base: position 42,534 of record AYEL01074801.1, on the reverse strand, counting down.
ACTGTATAGTACATTATTTACTTATTCCATATAACTGCGTCATTAGCTATCAGCATTTTTTTAAGAATTACTATCGAGTATTGGTCTCTTTATCCACATTTTTATCCGAAAAGCTAATTTTTCGTCACAAATCTCCTACACCCTCCCTCCCCTAACAGCGTGATGTAGTTTATGGACGAACCCTAATAGACAAAAAAACTAAAACATAGGAGAAAATAAACAAAGCACTATGTAGCTGAAGTACGTTTATTTATATTCAATTTGAAACGTTTTTGACCATATTTTGGTCATCTTCAGCAAAAATCACTAAAACAAGCTTACATAGAACAATAGAATGATTATAGAAGAGAATAGCACATATACACTTAAATTTAAGAAAATACGATTATACATAATAATAGGAGTTGACTGTAAACAAATTTTACATATAATTTTAAATTTTGTAATATAATTATAGTCTGATATAATAAACAAATCATAATTAATTAAATAATATGCACTTAATGGATAGAATTAGATCATTGCGCAATACATAAATTTATAAACTATTAGCCAGCAGCCATGCTTTTGATAGTTGACTACCCAAATTATCATTAATTACATTATATTTCTTTGATCGACATTCATATTGAAGATAGCAGTTATATATGTCATAACTGTAATATATTTCAAAAATTCATAAAAAATCAATTTTTAGTCAAAAAATTTTATTTTTTTTTTCAGCAAGATAGGAAATGATTTTTTTCTTTTATCCTTAAAAATTTCAAATTAATCCATCCAGTCATTAATTTTTGAGACTTAAAAAACCATCGGTCCGAAAGCGGTTGCAAAAAGAATTGATGACAGTTCACAATGGGTGTGAATATGTTAAATTATACATTAAAAGTCATTATATTCAATGTCTAATTTGAAAATAAAGTGTACACCATCAGATGGTTAATGTATTCAGATCCAGTTTATTTAATAATAATTTACCAAACTTTGGAATTATCTAAATTTCTGATTATCTGAGACTCTCTAGATCAGTGGTTCTTAACCTTTTTGAAGTTGTGGAACACTTAATTTTAAAGAAAATTTGAAGAATACTATATCACTGAGATCATAAACAACAAAAATATGCATGAACACACATTTTACTAAAAATTATACATTACAAATTAAATAATAGTAAAAAAAAAAAAACATATTCTTAAGCATAAAATAAAAACAAGCTGCTCTTCGAGATAATATAATAATTTTTAGTGAGTAAAGACTTTTTGGACTGCTCACAAGTGCTGTATTTTCGTTTATCATCATATATTCTTAAGAATTAAGTAACTTTTTTAGAAAAATGGAACATTTTTAAATCAAGTTTAATGCAGTGCATGAGCTAATTATCTTTTGTAGATTTGAGTCATGTCAGGTCTAATATGTGATAAGCTACCTTCATTTCTTCATCAATATTCCTGAGTCTTTTGCATTTTTTAGTTTTTCTGTTCATTAATGTTGAAAAGCCTAGCTCACATAAATATGATGCCAAAAACTGCAGCAAATTCTTATGTGCTTTTGTGAGTAAGCCTGCATGATAGTTTATTCAAAAATGCAAGTTCAATCTTGTTTACATTATAAAATGCATACTGTGCAGTATGATGTCATTCAAATAGGCCTCGCTTTCATAATTTCCCGGAATAGTTGTAACATATCTACGGAACATCAGTGTTCGAGGAACACTGGTTAAGAACCACTGCCCTATTTCTATATTACCTCAGACTCTAACTGTAGTAACACAAATAAAAAATATATACTATTCTGTCGTGACTTATAAAAAAACTTCTATCAAAATTTCTACTATTCCCAAAATATGAATAACTGCCAAGATGATCCATTGCTATGGAAAGATTACAACACAAGAAACACCACTTCTGTTGATTTAATCTGGCTTTGAAATATTTAAATGTGCCTAATTGAAAGCAAAAATATTTAGTACAGCAATCATTTTAATAAAAGTACCTACTTATTTATATTTACTAATCTGCCTTAAAAAGTAGTTTTAAGTAAGGCTGGGGTGTCGGCAGGAAAATGTGCCAACAATGACTCTACATTTTTTATTTTGCCGACACTGACACCAACTTCTCTGACAGTAAAACACACACAAATGATTTTTTAGATCACATTTTTATTCAATATTTATTACTGAAAAAATTATTTATTCATTAAGAAAATAATTATTTAATACATTTTTTAAATTTAAAACCAATAAATTATGAACAATGAGAATGTTATTGCCGACACTGACTCCTCATAAAACTGCCGACTCCTACTGACACAGACTCCACAGCCCTGGTTTTTAAGTAGCATTTATTTTTACTGTTGTATTTTTTATTTTAATAAAATAAAATTAGCCTGAAAGCCATAAATAAACTAAATCTTGATTAGGATAATGCAAAATAAACGACAATTTCCAACTTATTTTTCAAACTAAATTTTTAACTATCAAGACGAATGGTAGAGTTATTTATCATTTATCACATCAAATAGTTATTTATTTATTTATTTATCATATTTTAGTCTTAAGTGTCTATAATGAGATATTTCCATGTATAATGGGTACATTTCTACGAGAAAATACCCAAAGAACTTTATAAAAATATGTTTAATTTGAGAAATAAGCCATCTTTTATCATGAGCCATAATTAGGGCTGGGGTATCAGCAGGAAAATGTGCTGATACCGATACCTACATTTTTTTTTTTGCTGACACCGACACCTTTGACAGTAAACACACACAAATGATTTTTAGAACACATTTTTATTCAATATTTATTACTGAAATTATTTATTCACCAAAAAAAAAAAAATAATTATTTAATACATTTTTTAAATTTAAAACTAATAAATTATGAGGAATGAGAAAGTTATTGCCGACATTGACACCCCAGCCCTGGCCATAATGAGAGCCAGACATTGAAAGTGTTACCTTAACCTTCATCTAGAGAGAACCTCTTTTGCAGAATGAAGGTTAATCAAATAATATTTCCATTTTATTACTTGATTATGCTTAAGGTTTCAAGGGACATCAAAAAATTTTATATTCAAAATTTCATTGATATTGATTGAACAATTCAACTTACAGAGATGTCTGCAGAGAAGAAAAAAAGATGTTTTTTGTTATTTTCAAACTGTTCTACTTTTATTAATTGAATTTGAAGAATAATATTTAGCAATTGAATACTTTTCAAACATAACTATTGAATTAATAATATCTAATTTGAAGTGAAAATTACAGCAAACTGAATTTTTGCCAAAATGATTCCTGTAAAAAGAATCAGCCAGTAACTACTGTACTTTGCTTAAAACCATTAGCATGACTCTTGATCAAATCTCAAGTTTGGATTTTTGCTAATTTTGTTCAATGGTTTTTATAATAATTTAATTATTATTACAAAATATTCATTGTTAGAAAATTTTATTGCTTTATACATTGTAAGAAATTGTCTTATGATCTATAATTATACACTTATAAACAATAATGTAATTTTTTAACACATTTTAGGAAAATATTTATTCTATAATAAAATTTATTTATTATTGAAAGACTGCTCCAAAAATTACTTTTTGTGTTCATTCTAGAAGTTAATGCAATGACTGATGAAACAAAAACTAATAATCTCATGGAAGTCAGTATACCTGAGGCATAAATATAGATAAAAAAAAAAAAAGATAATCATATATGATACTTGAAAATTCATCTCTAACTTTTGGGAATGATATGTAAAGTACAATAAATTATAATTTATAAATGCAATTGTCAAGTTGTGATGGCATGTAGTACTATAATACAGTCAGTTCTCATTTAATGTCATTTCATTCACTCTTGCATTGCAAGTAAAAACTGAATTAATTAAAAAATTAAAGAATTCAAGACAGTGGAAGGAAATAGTCCTGCTTTCTTAAATTTTCCAGTATAAGACAAGAAAACGAGGTGAAAACTTATAGTAACAATTATAGAAATGCAGGCAACTACTATATTTTCACAACACTGTAAGCAGGAGTATTAATATACCATTTGTAATGATATTAATATTCCTGATTATAGTGCTGTAAAAATACCATATTAGCAAAAAGTAGGCAACTACATTTTATATGGTTATTAACTGAAGTACATATAATTGTTTACAAACACTGTATGCATATAATTTAATACAATGTTTGTAACTTTCAAAGCAGAGAATCTAGGAATGAATTAGAATTTCATCCCTAAGTTGTTGTTTTACAATATTTTGTGATGCAAGAGCCACCTAAACAATACTGTACCAAATAAAAAGTCCAATGATGACAGAAAATGACAAGAAATGGAACAATATAAAAGTTGCAAATGAGTCAGAACAAATCCTGCATATATTGCAGTTAGATCTATAAATAGAAGACTGCTTATACTTATTATGTTACACAATTCGAACAAAACAGCACTAAATCTTAGTACATTTAAAAGATTTTACTAAATAAATTATCACTAAAGTTTTAATTATAGTAAATAATATAGACGTTCTGGATTTTGTAGAAACAGTTATATGATGAGGACCGTCTTATGCATTATGGAATGACAGGAACATACTGGAAGATATACCAGTTTTTGAGAGCTTACTAAGCAACATAGAGCAGTCGGAAAGAGATAAACACAGATGGTCTTTCGTAAATCAGAAAAGTAGGGTTATGAACACACGTAAGAATAAAGAAGCTAGATACGAACAAAAGCTGGTAAAAAGGACGCTTCAGTGGATGAGAAAAACCAATATATAATTACAAGAGAAGATAAGACGAAAAAAATGGTGTTGATGAAGAAAGAGAAGTATGAATCCTTCCTGTTAAAGTATATTAATGACACAAAACCAGAACAGCTTCCCACAGACTCTACAGATAGTATAATGAGAAAAGTTGAAAAGATCATAAAGGACAAGAACTTCCCACAGTTCTGGAGAATCCGGAAGAGTGAAGCCCCAATAACCCCGAGGCTCTTTGCCTATATAAAATCCCATAAGACACCCATAGAAGACAGACCTATAGTGGAGAAGAGGGGTACACCTACCTACCAATTTGAAAAAACGAGCACAAAATGGTGCAATAAGATACTGGGGGAGACAGAAACATCAACAACGGTTGTAACTTCAGTTTTGAATAGAATCAAAAATATGGGCACGAGCCAAGAAGATATTTATATCACCTATGATTTCAAGGCCCTCTATCCATCCTTAAAAATAGAACCAGTGTGTGTCTGTTTCTATAGATTCCTTCTACAAAACATCTCACAAGCAGAGAATATCTCGCATTTATTGAGAGAGATAATGCATCTCATATGGCCATGGGTTGTACTTTACATTTCAGGGTAGGACATATAAACAAGTTCTAGGAGTACCCATTGGTAGTCCAATCGCTGGGGCTGGCAGAGATCACCCTTCGAGCAGTAGAAGAACAGAGGCTACCAAACTTCCAAGCAGAGATGAAATTATACATCAGATATATCAACAATATCCTTATTATATGGAAGCAGCCAGATAAAGCAGAGAAATTTGTTAAGGCATTGACGGTAGAGCAGTACGGCCTATACCTAAAAGAAGACTAATATAATACAATGAATGTATATTTTTTGGACCTAGAAATCAAAATAAACCTAGGGAACATAACAACCAGTGTCTATAGGAAACCGACATATGTACCAGTACTCATACTGAATTGGTCGAACGACCTGATGAATTATAAAAAATCAGCTTTTAGAAGCTTTTATAGAAGAGCTATTTTATATTGCAACGATGAACAGAGCTTCCACCAAGAGCTGTTATACATTAAAAAAGTGGGAGTAAACCACGGATATACAGAACCCTTCCTAAGAAGAATTTTGAATGAAGTACAAGGTGAAATGGGTATGTAGCAAGCGGCACGACCCAATGGAGCTAACCTCCATTGGGTCGTGCCATGGATAAGTACACACTCTATTGGATAAGTACACACTAGTGCCATACCACATGAAGAACTTAGAGGCAGTTATAAGGGTTGCTAAGAATAGTAATAAGAAATTAACAACATCTAGAGGCCCAACCATCTTTAACTTTTTATGGAATGAAAAGGATCTGATTCAACAAGAAAGAACAAGAGTATATAGGATCCCAACTAACAATGCAAGAACTAGAGAAGAAACGGCATACATAGGTGTCACAACAAGGAATTTAAAGAAGAGGCTTTCAGAACATAAGAAGGATATTAAACAAGGTAAACTAAATACAGCCTTAGCAACAGAAGCCTACTCCAATGATTTAAACGTAAAATGGGAAGAAGCCAAAGTTGTAAAACCAATTATAAGAAGAACACAACCAAAGATTACAGAGACAATAGAAATTTTGAAAAGAAGTAAAAAAGAAAAACTATTGAATGACTGCCTAGCCTGGGAACCTCCCCAACCATGGAAATATGCCATAAAATAGAAATGTAAGGAGATCATAAGGGATAAAGAAAAACTGAAGCTGTCTAGAACAAAGACTCATGAAATTGTATACCTGGATAACTTTAATGTAATATTATGTTATTCTCTTAATAATTGTATAATTTTTATCTTTTATTTATTATTTGTACTAGATGTTTGCATATAACTGTAACCAGAACATAACTAATTATTTTTCAATGTAAGTGACATCATAGTTTTTGGTTCGTTGTCAAGGAGACTGTATATTCTTTTTTAGAATGTTATAAATTCAAATGCGCCTGATGATGGCTGTATAGCTGAAAATGTTAGTGATAATTTGTTTAGTAAAATGTTTTAAATGTACTGCGATTTAGTGCTGTTTTGTTCGAATTGTGTAAAGTTAGAGCTATATATGTCAATATCTTCCAATTATAAAATTACCACTTATAAAATCATAATATACACAGAACATATCAGAAGAATCTGATAAAACTTCTGGCAGAGTGGCTGATAGCAGAGTGGTTAAAAGCATACAAACAATGCCTACTAAATACCTAAAATTAAAAAGTTGACAGAACACTTTGGTTGATTGTACTTAAGATAGCATCATAACAAGGACCTATTAGCAGTGGATTCCTCTTCAGGAAATGCAGATGAGTCACTCAGCAGTGGCCAATTCTCATGTGAATCAGCACCACAAATTTCCAACCAAATGACACTATGCAATAGTGTTAGCTTTCCCAAAACCTAATAAAATCCAATATTATTGAATAATTAGACAATTTCTCTGACAAGCTGTATTTGCAAGATAATGGAATGTATGGCATATGCCCACCTCATGTTCAACTGGAAAGTCATAAAATATTCTCTCTATATCAAAACAGATTTAAAGAAGGCTCTATATTATGTAACCTCATGCAATTGGACACATCCATCCATCAAGTCTTTGTAAAACATGAACACTTGGTATCCCTTTTCTTTGATATTGAGAAGACATAGAACATAAGATGGACATTTACTTCTATACATTCTATTACCTTGCAAATACAGCTTGTTGGAATAATTGGCTTATAGTTATTCAGTAATGTCAGATCTCTATTAGGTTTTGAGAAAGCTAACACTATTGCATGGTGCCATTTGATAGGAAATTTGTGTAGTAGTCCAGATCCAATTAAACAACAATAGATGGTACTGTGAAGAGAGCGAGATAAATGATGAAGTATGGGCATAATGTATGGAATCAGAGTCCACTGCTGTATTTTCATATTTTTGGATAGTAAAAGTGGAAAATTCATGAATAGTAAAATTTATAAGCAATACTACAAAACAAGCACTTTCAGCAGTTAAGAATAGTTTATTCAAGAGTAACTAGTGCTTTCGGCTATTCTCCTATCTTCAATTACACAAAAAAGAATAGAAGATTACAAATTTAAAAATAGAACAATATTAGTTGCTATAGCAACAAATAAATGCTTATTGGTTTAAATTATAAATTTTATAAACTAAACATATTATAGTAATTTCATAAAAAACTGAATAATATAAACATTGACTTATTGCTTAGAAACTAATATTGTTCTATTTTTAAATTTGTAATCTTCTATTCTTTTTTGTGTAACTTGAAGATGGCAGATAGCTAAAAGCATTATTTACTCTTGAATAAACTATTCTTAACTGCTGAAAGTGCTTGTTTTGCAGTATTGCTTATAACTAAGAAGAAGCAGTTATTAATCTAGCATGTCTCTAAGTAAAATTTATATTATAACTGTATGTGTAAAAGGCTGGAAGATTATAGGACATTTTTCGACAATGGCAGGCATTGTATTAAAGTTATTTTCATGGTTTGTGTTGTTTGAAATCTGGCTGAAGTGCTTGGCCAGTGTGGCTGTTAGTGTGGGCTGTTTGTCCAAGTGAGAATAGTAGTAAGTTTGTGTATTTATCAGTTATCTTCCAAATTTTATCCCAGATTTGTTTGTTTGTAATCTAGATATTTATTCGAGAGATGTATTTCTGTCAGGATGAGCACTGTGCCATATGCCATACAAGTTGGTCTTGAGATCCAGTCTTTTTGAATTCAATTAGGTTTGTTGGATTAGGATATTTTCTAAAACAATTCCAGATTGCTCTCTATCTCCAGTATGCCTTTGTGCATTCTGCATTCCACCAAATCTGGAATATATACCATTTCTTCTGTAATCACTGCCAGTGAAGTAAAATAGGCCAGTCAGCAGTCACTATCTTCCAGCTTGGGCCTATTTTGGAAAAGGATGATTGCCATTCAAATTTATTAGCACTACGGGAAAGTGATTGCTGCCCAGCTATTAGGGTGGCACTTCCAGGACCAGTTTGGGAAAATGTATGAGGTACAAATGGAGAGATCTAGGACACTAAAAGTCTGGAACAATGCATAACAAATGTTGAATTCTCAGTATTCAAAATGGAATGATCACAAACATTCAGCAGGTATTCCACAATGCAACCACAGATGTTGATATTTCAGATTATATGTTGCTATTAAAATTCCCTAATAACAGAAAAGATTGTGGCAATTGATCCAGCAGGTATTCCAACTCGAGAAAGGTAAATGATTTATTTGTGGCAAACAGAGAGCATATACCAATGGTAGCCAAATTGTGGCTCATGAGCCACATACAGCTCTTTAATATCTTCAATGTGGCTCCATATCATGAGAGTCAATAATTAATATGGAACAAATATCTATTTAATTTAAAATAATAATATGTTTGTAAGCTAATAAATTTAGTTTGATACTTTACTGCAAGAAGTGCTGTGTTTTTATTTAAGTGTTTGTAATTTGTTCATTTATTATAAATAGTAGTTTACATCTATACAAAATAAATGCATGTGAAATATATAATAAACAATTTTCAAACCACTGTTAAAATTACCCAAAAAAATTGATGTGACTCTCATTGACCCAGAAAGAAACTGACTGCAACTCTTAACTATTTGAGATTCTCCTATATGGCTCGTAGTGACATGAAGTTTGGCCACCCGACATATACTAACACACCTAAAAAATAATTTCCTTTTATCTGTCCACCCTCATACTTTCTTTCTTGTGGGAGTGGAGATATCAGAATGTTTAGGTTAGGTCGGGTTGGTACTACTAACACCTTCTGTCCTATAAATTCTTTAGCAGAGTGACTGTGATAAGTTGATTATAGATATAAGTCTAGTCCTAAGTTACTAACACACTAACATTTTATTTAATTAAAAAAAACAAACAAAAAAATTAAAAAAAAATAAAATTAATAATAATAAAAAATTAAAACTTATTAGTTTTAGGTATTAACATAGTTGTAAGTCTTTTACTAACTTAAAATAAGTTCCCTCTTCTCATACTTTCTAGATATATTACTAACACAGTTCTAGTTTTCTAATAACATAGTACTTAATTTTTCTACTAACATACAGTGGTGGTCTTCACCATAGTTTCCATTTCGTTATTTCTCTTCTGGAACAAGGATTGTTGGCTGGATAAAGATTTCTTTTTTTTTTTATTGATAAATTCCATTCACAAGTGTAATCCAACAGGATATTTGCTGTTGAATCACTATGCAGTTGTTTGAAATGTTGGTCCAGGTTAAATTTTTTCAGCACTGTTACACAAATTCCACATATCAAACAAACAGGCTTGGAAGTATTTTGATGTGTAAACAAAAATTGTTCTTCCCAGACAGTTTTAAAATCACGAATTGCAATATCCTCTTCATATTTTCTTTTCAATGTCAAAGGCTTACTCATGGACATAGTGAAAATAAAATTTTTAAAATAACGACACTTGACGCTAAAATGTAATAACAGTTTAAAAAAGCTTAATGTCTTGCTCGGCAGTTTAAAATCAAATGAGCCAGACAGCCAGAGTATCGCACTCGCTCTCGCTTTTAAAATCACGAATTGCAATATCCTCTTCATATTTTCTTTTCAATGTCAAAGGCTTACTCACGGACATAGTGAAAATAAAATTTTTAAAACAACGACGCTCGACGCTAAAATCTAAAAACAGTTTAAAAAAGCTTAACATCTTGCTTGGAAGTTTAAAATCAACTGAGCCAGACAGCCAGAGTGTCGCACTCGCTCTCGCTCGATAACAGACAAACATAGCAAGACACAACGGCGCCAAAGCAAGGCAACTCAAACCATTGGGCATGTCCCATGACCACGCTGTCTTACCGCATCGTTGTACTGGTCTCAAGCAATGCCGCTTTGTGGTGCTGTTATATTCAGTTGCGTATGAATAGGGTTTTTACGGATTTTCTTGATAACAGACAAACATAGCAAGACACAACGGCGCCAAAGCAAGGCAACTCAAACCATTAGGCTTGTCCCATGACCACACTGTCTTACCGCATCGTTGTACTGGTCTCAAGCATTGCCGCTTTGTGGTGCCGTTATATTCAGTTGCGTAGGGTTTGACGGATTTTTACGGATTTTCGCAAAGTTCCTGAAGATGACATTATTATTTTTTCAAAGTTTTTAATTTTTCAATAAGTCTTTGCGTGCCATTGTTAAAACTCCGCCGTGCCACACTGTGGCATGCGTGCTGTGGGTTGGCCATTTCTGATGTATACTGACAGTTTACCTTTAGAATGAAGACGACATTATTATTTTTTCAAATTTTTTAATTTTTCAATAAGTCTTCGTGTGCCATTGTTAAAACTCCGCCATGCCACACTGTGGCATGCATGCTGCAGGTTGGCCATTTCTGATGTACACTGACAGTTTACCTTTAGAAAAATCTTTTTTTTTTCTAGAGGTAAATTTAATGCTAATAGAAAAGTATTCAAATTAAAAATTTTGAATACTGTTCTATTAGCATTTTTTTTTTTTTTTTAATACTGTCTAGGCCCTAGTTTTGTGAATTTTTAATTTATGCTATTAGTAAAAATGACTTTGTAAAGTTGAAAATACTACAGTTTTATAGTTATTCTACTTACTTTTGTGCTTGAATATATGGTTTATTGAACTATGAAAGGTAGACTGTATTGAAATTTTACTCAAATGTGTATTTCATTTAATATTAAAATAATAATTTATTTTTATTGAATCATTTCTACTGATTTTATTTTATGTATTACATTGTAGATATAGAAGCAATATATTTTCATATTTAAAAAAAGAAGCAATGTGATAATTTTTTTGACAAAATTTGATAGTTTTGAAAAGGATTATTATTAAAAATGTAATGATTCTGAAAAGAACCATTTTATGTTAAAAAAATAGAACTTTTGTTATCTAATGGCGATGAATTACTGATTTATGAAAATTATGATTATTATTTGACATTCTCAATCTCTTCTTATTTAGTATACCAAATAGTTGACCTTTTGTAATAGTATATATAATTTTCACACTTGCACTGCTGACTTTAGTAGTATATTCTCTATCTTTTGGCTGATAGCAAAGGACTTTCATTAAAGTTCTCATTTTTAAAATGATCCTTCTTGACATAAAATTGATTATCAATATCCTATATTCAATATTCTCTATCTTTTGGCTGATAGCAAAGGACTTTCATTAAAGTTCTCATTTTTAAAATATTGATAAAGATGATACATAATCCTTCTTGACATAAAATTGATTATCAATTTTATGTCAAGAAGGATTATGTATCAATAAAACTCAATTTTAATCCAAAAAAAAAGATTTCAAAATAAACATAAAACAGAACTTATTGTATATTATCCAGGCAAAAGATTGAAAATGTCCCTAATGACAGACCAATGCATGATCTCCACCAGCATGAGGGGAAGGTCATACATTAGTTTGTTATGAAGGTAAAAATAAATGCTGGTCTGTCATTAATGAAAAGTATAAAGCATCCAATTTATCAACATGACAATTATCAGACCCTCTTGGGCATGATCTCCATTCATATATCAAAACTCAATTTTAATCCAAAAAAAAAGATTTCAAAATAAACATAAAACAGAACTTATTGCATATTATCCAGGCAAAAGATTGAAAATGTCCCTAATGACAGACCAGTGCATGATCTCCACCAGCATGAGGGGAAGGTCATACACTAGTTTGTTATTAAGGTAAAAATAAATGCTGGTCTGTCATTAATGATAAGTATAAAGCATCCAATTTATCAACATAACAATTATCAGACCCTCTTGGGCATGATCTCCATTCATATATCCTTTTAAATTAAACCATGTAAAAGCGAAACCGTGTAAATTGAGTACCATGCAAATCGAGGGCTAGGTGTATATGCAAATTTTTATATTTTTAATAAATTAGCATATAATCATTTAATTTACTTTAAAATATTTATTGAATCTTAAGATATGTAAAGTTAGCTTTCCTAAGTTTTATATATATAAGATTTCATAATTATATACAATAAATAAAATCATTTAGACCAGGAAATATATATAAGATCCAGTAGTATATAATATGAAGAATAAGAAGCATATATAATGTAGAAGCAAAGTAAGAACCAATCCCATTAGTGTGAGCAGTGGTGTCGAGATGGCGGGAAAGAGGGGACAAATTCCCCGGCCCTATAAGATTGAAGGGCTCGGGCCGCTTCCTAACAATAAGAATTTATTATATATATGGGCCCAAAACCTGGTTCATACCGGGGCCCGGGATTTCTCTCGGCACCATTGAGTGTGAGAATCCAAAGAAATTAAGCACTTAATAGCATAAGAAAGCAGTTCAGAATAACTTTATTCATAAGTAACTAACTTTTTCGGCTATTCACTTACAGTATTGGATACATTTGTATAAATCAGGGATGCACAGACTTGTTAAGATCAAGGGGCGCATAGATTCATTGTGGCTTATAGGAAGGCCACCAAAAACCACGTTAAGATATATATCATATCATGATTATTAATTGCATGTTATAAAACAACACAATCAAAGGTAAACAAAGAATTTTTAATTGGATGCATGGTATTGCATTGATTTAGCTTTTTTTTTGTCAGGTTCGATATTTGTAATAGCTAAACACAAGATTGATTCTAAATTTTCATTAAGCAGTAGTGTTACTTTGTATGCATGTACAATTTTTTTTAAATTACCTATTCCACGAACTCCACCAAGCTTACCACACAAAAGAAAAAGAAAGACATATACTAATAAAGAACCTAGTAAGCTATGAATGGCTATAGCTTCAAGGGACATTGTGAGTTGACCTTGTGATGGGATGTAATGAGGATTAAGCAAAGATGACAAACATGACTGTTATTTAAAAAATTCCTTCTGTAAATAATGTTTGATTTGCTGTTTACAGAAGCTTTAAGCATGGTTTCCAGCAGCACAATGCAAACTAGTGAAAATTGTCCCATAAGGGAGCATAGTTCATCACTATTTGCCCTAATCTCCATAAGAACAGACAACTTCTGAGCACCTGGAGTGGCACCATTACTTAATAATTAGTAAATGATTAGGAAATGGCATTAAAAAACTAAGTGTGTATATAATATCATTGTGAATTCTAAGCTAACTTTTAGGTACTCATTGTGTTTAAATAAAAAATAAGAATTGAATAAACAATGATACTTATTGCATCTTTATTTTATATAAATTCTAAGCTGTATCTTATTAAAAAATAATTTCCTTTTATCTGTAATGCATGATATATAACTGTTATTTAACATTTTATAATTAAATCATGTTATTTTATTTTCATTATTAAACAATACAATAATGTTCAGAAGATAAAAATTATCAAATATTATGCCTTCTAGTACCAGAAAGCACTCTAGAAACATAAGTCTGACCTATAAACTCCCTCTTAAAACATTAGGCCTGTAGGTTTTTGTTTCAGCTAAACTAATAATTTTCAAGAATCTAATCCTGAAGTTAAAGAAGTGAAACACACATACTATACAATCAATCCAAAGATTGATTGTATAGTATGTATGTTGCATTATAATATACAGTTATTATTAAAAATTTAGTTTTTGTGTTTATATAAAAATTTTAATTTAATAATGTTGAAAAGAATACTTTAATTTGATATGTAAAAATAAGTCTAATGGATGATATATAGCCTAGGTTTATATCTGTTACTTAATGAATAATGTATGACATAGCTAGATGCATGACTGTTTAAAATCTTGAATTTTTGAATAACTAGTGTTAGAAAAACTGTTTATAAAATTCTTAATGTTTATGAATTATAAAATTTATTTTTTTCCATAAAAATGAAAGGAAATATTTCATATTAATTATAATATTTACAAAATAATAATTATGTAAACAATATTAGAAGGCTTATGTGTAGTATAGAATATATAAAAGTATATTTTAAAGAAATATTAATATTTTTTAATCACACATAATAAAACATACTACAGTATAGGTAAAATCCAAATTAATCATTGTTAATATGAATGAAATTCTTACCATTTATGTGCTAAAAATATATCAAACAATATGATACGAATAACAAATTACTAGAAATGCCATTAATTTAGAATCAAATGTAATATGAATAATTAAATTAAAATGTAACCAAATGTAGCCAAAAGTGTGAAAAATATTTAAAATTTTTTAATACTATGAATTTTAATAATTAAAAACATGACACTTAACTTTTTCAATCTCAAATTATCACCACCACTCTAATTTCTGAATTATCATCATTAATTATTTAAATAATATTAAAAATTTATTTAATTTTTTTTATCAATTAGTCTACTATTTTTGAAGTTGCAAGTTTGATTATTAAATATTAGTAATAAGCATAAATATTTTTTAGAAAATTTCATAGGAAAGTTCAAGACAATTACAAATCATCATGTCATAATGTAGAAGTCAATGTTTGTAAAAAAAAAAATATATTCATTTTTATTTTTTTGCAAACATTAGTAAATGCTGGATATATACCATTTTTTGGTAACTTGTTATGAAATCTCATTTGAAGTAATTAATAAAAGGAATCTATAACAAACTGCACAAAATTCTTATTAGTTCTGTTTCATATAGTTATGAAATAAAATGAAAGTGGTTTCCAATATGAAACTAAACAATTTAATTACAAGCAAAAATAATTTTATAAAACATATAATATAAACATGAAAGTTTGCTATTTTATTGTTATGGCTAAATCAGTCTTTTCTATAGATGCTGATATTTGCAGACTCTTGGCCTGCAAATATTTCTGTAATTGCTTCTATTTATAATTAAGCAGTTTTGTTTCCTGCTAGAAAGTGATTTCATTTTATTCATAAAAATAATCTGAATATTACATTTAATTACTACTACATACATATCTTGGAATTATGTCACCTTAGGTTCCAGACTGAAGTCACGATTCGAAAATGTCCGTAAGTTGAAGCATTGTCTTTTTTCACTTATCAAAGCATGCAATGCTTTGCAATTGCCATGAATGTATATAACTAATATAAATTATGCATTTATAACTAAAAGAAATCTGATAGACTTTATTTTCAGAAAAAGCATTTTTTTTTTTTTTTTTTTTTTTTTTTTTTTTTTTTTTTTATTTTCAGAAAAAGATTTTTTTTTTTTTTTTTTTTTCAAAAATTTGTTGCTGAAGAAAATAACTGCAAATTAAATACTGAAACTTTGGGAAATGACGGCAATTCAAAATGAACAAAAGTTCACATAAATCAAGGAGTTGAACAGGTATGACTCTCTTTATTTTATCCAGATTAGATACTCCATACATTAACTGCAACTCAAAAGTTCAATTTGTTAGTTATTAATTCTATTATTTTTTAGATATTTTATTTGTTAAAAAAACAATTAAAAAAAAATAGAAATAGCAACATTCAGATAATAACACTTCTTGAAAATTATATACTTTTCTAATACATTTGATATATTTTCCTAGAAAAAATAACAGTGGTCTTCTAATATATATTTAATCATTTGTTATTGATGGAGTTTAAATTTTGATAAAATTATCTGTATTTGAAGTAAATTGTTTAATTAATAGATATGTAGCAAAAATGATATTTACAGAAATATTAATTTGACAAAATTTTACACACACAACTATCTAGATATTATCTTTATTCTTTTCATACAAAGACTATGAAATGCATAAATGATTATATAAAGTTTCTATAAATCTATTTTACAAAAAATTAATGGATCAACTACACTGGAATATCCAGATTGAAAAATTATTTAATTATTTTGCAATTAATTTTTTATCCAATATTCTGTTGTATTCATTTTTTTATTGTTTTTATAACATTCCTAATAAAAATTTTTCTTCTATCATAGTAAAATTTTAATTAAAATATAGTTGCTTAAAGGGAATTTTTTTATAACCAAAATATAAAATTTGTAATGAATAAAATAATTAGGCAATCTAAAACATAAATGCTAATTGAAATTGTTAAAATTATCAAAATTTCTTTATACTTATTGCGATTTAAAATGAAAATTTTGTCGAAAATATTTAATGATTAACATTATATAATATTTTATTGCATTATACATGATAATTTTGTTCATCAACAAACACAAACATGCCTGTTTTTGGTATTATTATTATTAATTGTATTATTGTAAATATAATTATTAAAGTGATCAAATTAACAATTTAGTATTTGATTAAAACATTATTCCGTACGAGAGGCGAATCTATTAAATCTGATTAATTCAGAAAACTATGAAAATGAATAAAAATGAAATGATTATTTCCAAAGATGAGAAAATTTTATTCTTGAAAAAATTAAAAAATGAAGGAATATTTAATTCAATTGAGTTATTACAGATTTAAATTCAAAAATTTCTGTATTTCTTAAAAATTAAGAACTGACCAGCATTGTCCAACATTGTCTACAAATAATATCTTTTGTGTTCATAACTTTATATCATCATACTTAAATTGTATGAATGAAATTGCCCTATTATATGCAATGTTAATAGAAAATAAACATTTACCAAATAATAAATTAATTTCACAATTATTAAATAAAAAAACATCCATCTTCTTCGACTTACAACTTTTCATCTACACTGGTCACAATCTCGACACCGAGTATTCCAACTCCACAATCTTTAATAAATTAGTTTTTGCTTTTGAATCTGTATTTAATAATAAATATAAAACAATTTTTAGAATTTTTATCTAATACTGAAGTCAAGAATTACAGCACTGACAGCTTGAAATAGAGATTAACGCCATATCGCCATTTTCGTATTCTAATTGAACCTACTCTGAAAAACTTCTAATTTTCTGAAGTTCTTTTAAACATTTTTTTAGTGTAACGATTTTAAAAGTCTCTAATATTTGTAAATATAAAATTGAAATAATAATTTATTATTATTACAAATCTCTTCTAATATTTGTCTAGTCTTTTCGCATTTTTTTTTTTTTTTTTTCGTCAGAAAAATGGACTAGATGCCATTTTGGAAAGCAAGAGAAGTCTTCCATCGGGCATTTTCCATTAATGAACGGATGGGAATCTGATCACGTATTCGATGTGATCACGTGACGATGTAATACACAACGGATTATAACATGTTTTTTTTTTTTTTTTTTTTTTTTTTTTTTTGGGGATCGACAGGCCGGGCCCGGACCCCATGATAAATATTTTCAAGGGGTGGGACCCGAGACACGAACCCCGGTCCTCCAGAGTGGAAAGCCGAAGCGTTTCCACGCGGCCAATCCGGCCGACAGTCTTTTCGCATTTTCAAAATATCTTTTCGCAAATTAAGCACATAGTTTCTTTGTTATTTTACCAAACTTTTCAACAATATCGCTTAGTAGTAGGGAATTCCAATGTCCCAGAGGCGAATTTAACGGCGGGCGCCCGCCCGAGGCCCCAACTTATGGGGCAAAATCCCAACTTTATACATTTTTATAATACAATTATAATTACGTAGAAGTTTTCAATCAATAATAAAACATGATAGTATGTTTATATTCGCTTATTTTCATTTTAACAACCAAAGCCAAAATACAATGACAAACAATTACCGTATGCCGAATGCCGAATACAAATATTACACTGGCAACATTGCGGAAAGTATGTAGTAACCTACTTCACCTTTCGCTACTCAAAATATAAATAGTTTATAATATATTTTATTTATTTAAAAATATGATTAATATATATTTTTTCCCCTTGATTCTCTCTTTTTTTAAGGGGCCCAATATCTTCTTCTGTAACCGGTGCCTCAACCGGTCTTAAATTTAATGAATGACTAGAGCATGGTATATAATGTGCAAAGGGACTTTGAGAACAGAATTTTTGTGAAATGGAAAAATTAATAATAATAGAATAATAGATAATTAATAAATCTATAGTTGAATGTCACTAGGTTCGTTTATTTCAATGGGAGTAAATATTAAAATTTTGCCATACAGTATCATGCTAATAATCACCTGCTGTAATTCAAAGAAATTTTGATTTTATAAAATCAAAATTTTATAAATCAAAATTTATAAATATGAAAATATTAAAGTCGAAAGAGCTTTTAAATTCGTTAAATATATTTTACAAGACCAGAAAAATAATTCTACCCCTTAGCATAAATTGAAAATCAATTTTATTATTATTTAGTTTTGAATGATAATTTTACATAATATCTAATAATTAAATAATCGGTTTCTTATTGAATGCTTATTATTATGCTTGCATTGTAAAATCGTTGCTCTCTTTTCGATTTCTATTTATCCTTTTCGACTACAATGTCTATTTCAGCATTATTGAATTCTTTAATCCCTGAATAAATGAAAATTTTATCGGTTTTTTACTATCTGTTGTGTATTAACTCCTAAAGATTTGTTTGGAAGGTTCTCTAATGGTTTGAAAACTCAAAAGCTTTATGGATTATGACAGCAACAATCTACCAATAATAAATAGTAAATAATAATACAATGAATAAAATTCTAGTCATTGTAAAAAGCACATAGCTAGTTGTAAATATGAAAAAAGATAGGCCTATGGTAGAACTATTTCTCTACTAAGCAGCCAAAGAAAAAAATGACAAAATTACGTCGATGACTTCGAAAGTGTTAACTTCCATCGGTTACAGTCATGCGATAAAAATGCAAATCTCAGAATAGAAAACTAAGGAATAGTGATAAATGAAAAAAATTCCATAATTTTATTTTTATTCTCATTTTTCTATGGTTGTGCGAAATATGTAGATATAGAAAACAAAACATCTATTACCCCATAATTTTTTGCCGTGTAGGTGTTTTTTTTTTTGTTAACAGATGACGTCACTTTCCATTCAGGGAGAATACTAAATGACGGGGCTGCCCACCCCTGCGGAGGGGTCAGGCGGGGCGAAACAAGCCCTTCCACAGGCTGCCCCCCTGCGGAGGGGTCAGCCGGATTGTGGAGGACGGGGATCGACGGGCCGGGCCCGGACCCGGACCCCATGATAAATATTTTCAAGGGGTGGGACCCGAGACTCGAACCCGGGCCCTCCAGAGTGGAAAGCCGAAGCGTTTCCACGCGGCCAATCCGGCCGACAAACCGTGTAGGTGATACGCTCAAGTACACGAATTTATGCAATATTACAGGAAGTAAGTTTATATTCTAAGGAAAGAACAGTATATTTCAAATGGAGGCGAGAGGCCTCACAAATTTTTCAGCGGACTCTAATTTTTATATTAGAGGTAATTTAGAGGTTTTTTTTATATTAAAGCCTAATAGAGGGCAACTTTTATATTATGAATTTAAAAAATAAGAATTTTATTTTGCAACTATAAAGAGGCTGTTTTTTATATTGTTGTTTGTGAAGAGTGAAGACCCCAGCTTGCGCTTAATGGCAAATGCGGCCCTGCTGGTGAATATAGGTTCAAGTATTGGGTCCCACCTCTTGAAAATATTTATCATGGGTCCGGGTCCGGTCCGTCGATCACCGCCTCCACAATCCGCTGACTCCTCCACAGGGGTGAGCAGCCTCTGAAGGGCTTATTTCCTCCTGTCATCTGTTGACAAAAAATAATATCCACAGAATTGATTAGTCGGATGGCTACCGGCAAATGTGCTATATAATTCCACTATGGAAGACGGGGTTCAATTTTCACAAATCCAGTTTTTCAGAAGGGATCCGAACTCGGCTCATTGAAGTTCATTGTCCACCTGACAGTTAATCCAATCATTGATCGGATTAGCTGCACGAAATTTTTCGGCATTATACTCTAGTCTAGACGATCCAGGTTTGATTCTTGTGTCCCATCCGTTGGAAATGTTTTCTCGGGATCCAGACCAAACCGGGAATCCTCGTTGTCCACAATCAGGTTGATCTCTCCGCAGGGGTGAACCTATGGAAGAGCTTGTTTCGCATCACTATTTAGTTCTCTACCTGAGTGGAAAGTAGTGACATATGCTATCATAAAAAGACCCACCATGGGAATAAATGGCCTGTGGCTGGCATTGTAATGCCCCAATGCTTAGTACTTACTAGTGTTAAACATCGATAGGAAAATATCGATTTTTAACATCGATAAAACCATCGAAAGGTAACATAGATGCTAGAAAGCATCGGTCCCAAAAACATCGATATTAGAAAACATTATTTTTTATGCATAGTCAGTAACAACTGCATTGTCATATTATTTATCTATTTCCCAATATTTTATCAATTGCTTTAGTTTATTGAGTTTATTAGCTAGATGCTAGCTGTTATACCGTTCTTTCAATATAAAAACATCCAAAGCTATATTGAGTAATTTTCCTTATCTATAAAGTAGACATCAAGCTAATGTAACTCCTATACTGAATATCTATCCATATATCAGTTATCAATAAGTAAAATTTATGTTTAAGCTGCTATTTGACTACTATGAACATGTTACAGTACTTATCGGAAATTAGTCTTTTAATTAATCATTGGTTGAGAAGGAATCTATCAGCGTAGTTTTCAGTTCTTTTGGACAATATATGCAAGTTGCAGAATTACTTTTATTTTTAGCAAAATGTTGTCTCAGAAAGCTTTTCGAAGACATAGTTACTGAGCTATAAAAATCAGTGATATAAATACTTTGAAATAAAAAAAAGCGAAAGCGTTTCAAATATTTTAATTAAATGACGATGATAAAGTGTCTCACGTGACCGTGCACGTAACAAACCTAAGCAGGGGTGTTCACTTTGGTGCGCAGAACGCATCGCTTTTAGTTATTATGCTCATGACGTCGTCATCGAGACACTAGCTCTGACAGCAGGGATGGACAACCTTTTCTCTATATAAGGGCCACATTTAAAACATTCGAACTGACGCGGGCCACACACGAAGAAAGAAAAAAAAAGCGGATAAATCACAATTATTTATTCATATATGATTATAAATTAACATAGGTATACTTAATGTGATTTGTGGAATTGATATAAACGTAATATATCCGAAATAATTTGGTCGAATATTAGTCACAGCTAGTTTTAAATCATTTTTGAGCTGTGTCTGTTAGTCGATTTCTTGTTTTACTTTTATTAAACACATTGCAAGAAAAAACTGTTCACATACATAAGCTGTAGAGACTAACAATAGAATTTTTGCTGCATATTTTCTTAAGTTGGGAAATTGATTTTTTTTTATGAAAGTTTTATAAAAATATATCAAATTTTTTCTTTAATTAAAAGTATTTTTCAAATCTAAATTACTTCACAAGTCTATTATCTCCAATTGAAGTTCATTTGGAGCATTTTCTATATTTACTGAAAAAAAAATGCTGTAAAAATCCGTATTTCGTTTTCTCGGTTAAGGATTTTTTATTTTATTTATTTATTTTTTAAAATTTTGTGCGACCCGGGCCGCACAATATATTAATTCGGGCCGCGTGTTGCCCATCTCTGTCTGACAACATTATACAAATAGCATTTCATCGGCTTTCATCTGCATATTTCATATACAATATAAAACAAAAATTACAATATATATTGAGAGTGAGTGATTGACAGATATAATAATTGCAAGCAAATATTGTATTCAAGAACAGCAAGAACACAAACATTTAACCAGTGTTTCTCAACTGGTGCGCTCTGAAAAGTAGCCAGGTGCGCCCCAAGCAAATGAAAGAATAATTTATGATTTATATATATATAAATCTGTATTTTTAAAAAGCTACGGATAGCACGTGGTTTCCATGTCTGATTCAAGTTTTTTTTGTTTGATATTTTAAACTAGATGCTCATTTTCCTATTTTGTAATTTTATGGCTAATTTTTATTTAATTGAAATTTTAAAGTACGCCCTGATTTAAAAAAGGTTGAGAAACACTGATTTAACCTATTAGAGCATTGGAGATCATTTGTAGTGTTTTGCATAAACAAGTACAAAACTCAAAATATTGTCATTTCAACACAGTTTTCTTGAAAGATACAAATCCCGTATATATGATTGTTATAGCTGTATTTTTTGGCCTTTGAATTAATTAAAATTCATTTATTGGTAAATTCTTAAATATTTATTAATGAAATATTTAATTTTTATTAAATTTATATTTATTTCCATATTTTATTACATTATAAATTATTATGTGGTTCAATTTATTTATTTTATTATGTAATCATTTATGCAAAATTTATAAATTAATAAATTTTTCATATCAATTTTAATAAAAAACTATATTGATAAAGTATGAGTATTTTTATCGTAATTAATAACAACATCGAAACTTCAATATATTTAAAAATTTCACTATTTTATTAATTTCAACAAAGTATAAAAAGAGAATTATTATACGTTAAGTAATGTGTTATTAACCGTAAATCTCTCAACATGAGTGGAAGTTCCCGGAAAAAAAAAAAAAATGTATTTTACAACGAAAAAAGATGAATTATATAAATTAAATTTTAAAAATTATTTATATATTATAAGGATAATGAGTAAATTTAAATTCATTCACTTATAAGCAGTATATGAAATTAAAAAGAGAAACAGAAAAAAAATTAAAATTTTTTTCTTTTTTGTTTTTTTATTTTCATATAATGCTTATAAATGAATAATCATGTCATCATCTTTCTTATAAAAAAGCTGTAGTAGTATTTAATTCGCTAAGTAGTATAGAAGCTATAGAATAGACTTCTTTCGACGCCATTTTTTCAACGAATTCAACAAACTGTTCCAAAACGAGATAAAACGTCGACTTTTGTCGTTACAAGCGCTTTAAACAAAACGTTGAGTTTAGAAACGTAGCCTCACCTCTGTAGTTTCTGACATTAGGGTTCCAAAACGAGGTAAAACGTCGACTTTTGTCGTTGCAAGCGCTTTAAGCAAAACGTTGAATTTAAGAACATAACCGAACTATAAGCTTTTATGAAAGATTCGACGATTTAAAAAGTGAGAAGATAAATGATTTCTTCTGGTCTTCCTTTAAACAGAACAAAGGTGATTGGAGCTGATTATGTTTCCTTGTTGTATCGTCCTATTTTATTACGCTATAGATAGTGGTGAGCTATGAACATTTTAACAAAGGGCTCGCACTTTATCTTATAAAACAAAATACTGTATCAAATTCTAATTAAATGTTTTACTTTTTACAAAAACACAAAAAATAGAAATAATTGTGCATGCACAAGAAAAATTTTTAAATAAAAAAAATCACAAAATATCATAGAAATTGCATAAAATAACGTGTGAATTTAATTATGCGGCACAATTTATGCCAGAAGCTACCATACATTATTTTCTTCTTCTTTCACTCAGTTGATCTAGGAGGTTTTGTGGCCGAGCAATGATTTTTCAAAAAGTTTCAAAAGAAAAAACCACTAAATTCAAAGTGATTATTCGCCGATCCATTGCGCATTCACTTTTGCGTCGATGTCTAGCATTAGCCAATCGGCTATTACTTACTTCCTGCGTCATTCAGTTTGGATTCAATGATTTCAATTTAAATTTTAAAATAATTTAGTAATAACTTATTGACACCTTTTAATAGAAAACTAAACAACGGGACTTCATCCCATCGTCTTGATGTTAAACAATTTGATACCCAACAATAAATTTATTGAAAACAGACAGCATTTTCCAGCATCTGCTTAAATTTTAGATTATCTACAACGCATTTAACCGAATTTAAACGAAACCAGAGGAAAATTTAAAAAAATGTCGTTTTCATTGTCAGGCCCGGGACTTATCAGCCGGCCCTCATATTATAGAAATAACAATATTTCTTATATGCTATAGTATTGAAATTTTTAATTTGTGTTTTAATATGGCAAATGTTTCTGATTTTATTTTATATATATACTGATTATAATTATTAAATTCAGTTTTGATATTTGAATTACAAATCATATAAAAGATGTTCAATTCATTTATATGTGTAATATGTTAATACACCTAACCCTCAATTTTACACAGTAGATTGGTTCTGCAAAAGTACCATGTAAATCAAAATCATTTAAATTGAGACTAACATTTGTATAAAAAATCAAGAGAAGTTTCATAATACTCAATTAAATAATTTGTATTTTATTTAAAATAAATTACAAAATTATCATTATAAATTTAAACTAATTATATTTAACTAATATATAAATTTAAATAAAATAAATTACAGAATTATTATTATAAATTTAAACTAATTTCAAACATTATATTGGATGTTCCAGTTTGTTTTACTTAAAAAAGACATTTAGAAAAAAAAATTTATGAAGAAAAAAATAGTATATTTTATTTCAATTAAACTATTCCATCTTTTTCAGGCTATAAGTGGATTCAACATTTGAAAAACAATTTGTCTTTTGATGCAATCCATTCATCAATGAATATTTTGATTTCCTCATAATTCTGGAAATGTGTATTATGAAGAGCACCCTGCATTGATTTGAACAAATAATAATCAGACGGTGCAATGTCAGTGAATATGCAAGCTTAGGTAACATTCCCATCCAAGCTCCAAAATGTTCTATTATGAAAGCAATGTGCAGTCAGGCATTGTCATACTATTTCAAAACTCACTACTGAATCACTTTATATTTACTCACTACCTGGGGTCATTTTTCATCCAATGCTTGTTTCAATCTATACAATTATTGGTGATCTGCTAACAGTTTTATTTAGTTACACCAGCTCATAATACACTATACCTCGATCCCACTAAATACAGAGCATTACCTTCTTATCTTGAATATTGCATTTTGGAGTCAATGGCTCACCAGGATTAACTTATTTTCTTTTGCATTTTGAATTATCATAATAGATCCACTTTTCATTACCAGTAACAAAAAACTCTTACTTTTTGTCTGGCAATCAATGAAATGCAAATGTCCAATCAACTAGTGATAGCAGTATCAGTCAATTCATATAGAACTCAATTTTCTTTTTTTGATCTTTTGCATTCTGTGTAAGCAATCTGAAATAATTGATTTACTAATGTTTAGTACTTTGTCAATTCTTTGAATGTTTGAGCTTTTGATTTTCATCAACAAACTTTTTTAGCTATCCTAAGCATTGTTGGTCTTTCACATCAAAATCACATTTTGAAAATTTTGAAACCAAAATTTACAATTATTATAAAATGGAGTAAGAAAGTCATGAACTTTAGTTTCTGATTTCTCTGCATCAAATAATAAAAGTAAACTGTGTTGAAAATGCTCTTTACTATGTTCCATTTTAATAAATGCTAAACAATTTAATATTTTTATCAGAATAACCTCACAGCTGTCAAATCTTATATAGAATTATTATAACATTAACTTACAACAGTACTCACTTGTTCAGATTCTTCTAACTTACTATTATTGCCTTCTATTATCAGGAATCAGAATTAATTGGATAATCAATACAACAAAAATTTAAGAATAAAGATGCAAACTCTTCAGAATGTATGAAGAGTTTCTTTCAAGCTCTTCTTTCTCAATTCAAAGTCACTAATTTCCTTTATTTCAGATTTTTTTTGTTTTTTAAAGAAATTTTCAGAACTGGCTTAAAATCCATTATCAATATTTGTTTTTTACTATTACTTAATTCCTTATAAATCTCTTCATGTTAAGCTGAGGAATTTTATAATTTCCTTCCAAATCTTAAAATGTAATCCATGTTTGGATCAATGTCAAGGAAATGATTTATTGAAAGATTAATATGACTGATAATTTTTTATTATTTTTTCATTGTTTATAAATTATTATATATCGTAATTAACAATTCTAATAATTGAATATTATATAAAAATTAATGATCATATATACTATTCAGTATATACAGAGGTTGCTCATCAATATTGATGAAATAACTAAGGATTTGCTATTTATCATCATCCATAATTTAGATCATCATTTTTGTTGTCATTGTTGAATTTAAACTATGTTAAACTGAAACTGTAAAGTGTAAAAGAAAATTTGGTATCAATTTTTCAACTATTAAATCAAAATTGAGCAATTCAAGTACTATGTAAATTGAGAGTTAGGTGTACATTATTTTTTTATATATTTATTTATTTTTTAGATTATTTTATATGCATTAATTTATATCATCATTGGTTTTTGTGTTGTTAATTACAGTTTTTAAATATTTGCAAAATAATGAGTGTTTTATGATCATAAATATTTAATCTTTATATGTATTGCTACATGAATAAATATTTTATTTTCTAGATAAATACCTGTGTTTATATAAATAAAAAGATTGAATTTTATGGTATTAGGTGAGTTTAGTATGAAATTTCAGAAACAATTAACAAATATATATAAAATGTGCAGTTAAAAATTAAAAATATTTTATTAAAATTTGAACTAACTTAAACATAAGCACTAAATGCAGTTGAGAAATACTAGATAAAAAGTCTTTATTCATGAACAAACGTTTTCGGTACTTTGTACCCTCTTCAGCAGGGGTGGGCAAACTTTTGGGAGAAAGAGCCATATTGCATCAATGAAATATAGTCTAGGGCCGCACTTTCCCAGCGATCCCTATCCTTCACCATCTGACTCCCTCCACAGGTGTGGGTGTAGCCCGTGGTTAGAAGTGATCCTGCTCTTTAGTAACATACCTGATTGGAAAGCGGCATAAAACAAAATAGCAAGAAAAAACTTCCAAAATCCCACCTTCACCTAATAACTGTCTAAAGTGATAAAATTCTCTTAGAAAATTATGTAGCCAAAATAGAAAGATCTTAATGGGTGCATTTGTTGATTAACCTATATGATATTATAAAAGGGTGACATGTTAAAATTAAGCCAATTTTCTCAGTAGATCAGCTTTCATTGGCTGTTATATGAATCATGGGTTTGAATAATGCCATTTTCAGAAAAGCTCGGCAGGGTCGAAATTCTTTTAAATTATATATTAAAATTATAATTTAATCATTTTAAATTTCAAACAATAATTAAAAACATGCTTGTTTAGGAAATTGTACAAATGACAAAAGGTATTGAGTTGAATGACTGACAAAACGATTTTATTTGATTTGGAATGTATTTTGCAAGCAATTTCTTATGTTTATTCTGGTTAATGGTTTAATAAAATCTATTTTTATAATAAATATGACACTGTAATAACATCTACAGTTTACCAAATGAATTATTATTTATTGTTTTTCTAGAAATTACATGAACGATATTACTGAGATATGGAACAGATTTGATATTTTTTTATATTGATTTTATTTATCAATAAAATTTTTGGCATTATAGCTATTAGTTGGAGGGCCACATTAAATAGTTCCGAGGGCTGCATGTGGCCTGCGGGCCGCGATTTGCCCACCCCTGCTCTTCAGGCTCTCATTCAAATACGATTCTCAAATGTTAACAGCTTTTTAGAAGTTCCAGCATTCTAATAATCTAGTATTTCTCAACTGCATTTAGTGCTTATGTTTAAGTAAGTTCATTGAAGAGTTTAAGCAGGTAATTGAATTTTTATAAAAATTTATTTTTCATTCAGATGCCAAGTTTTTGAAATGTGGTCTCAAGGTGAAAGAGTCTCTTGTGGTGTTATCACACCAGATTCAAAAATTGTATATCGTTCTGCAAGTAGTATGGTATATTTATTTGTTCAGATGAGTTCAGAAATGTGGGATTTTGATATAAATGGAGATCTTTATTTTGAAAAAGCTGTCAATGGATTTTTGTCAGATTTGTTTGCAAAGTGGAAGGTAAAATATAATATCCTCAGTGAAAATATAATTTGGAAATTCTTAGATATTATTATTATTTAGATATATTAATAATCAAATAATATAAAATATTTCAGATTTTTCTAAATTATAAAATATTGGGGATATATAATTTAATATTTACAAATAATTCATTATAATTAATGTTTTATTATTTTTAATTCATTTATAGAAATTAAGTTGCAATCATGATGTAACAATAGTACTGTTTTCACGTACATTTTATGAAGCACATAGTACAGATGAATTTCCTGAATACATGAGAGAGTGTTTACAACAAGATTATAAAGGACGCTTTTATGAAGATTTTTACAGGTGCATTCATAAATATTAAAAATTCTTTTTTAAATTTTGTTAAATTATTGTATTAAATGTAGTCTAACATACAAATACATATATATGTAATTCATAATTGTTACAATTTGTTTTCCTGAATCTCACTTATTTTTCATATCAAAATATTATGAGAGAATTGGATGCATGGTTCATTGAAGCATAATATGTCTTGCTTTTTAAAATAGAAAAATTAATATCATTTTTAAATAAACAAATTAAAAAATTATAATCATTCCCCAATTGCTTAACACAATAAAGATAATCTTTTATGATATTATCTACTTTATCCTTACAATTTCTTATATAAATTCAAGAAATTTAGGTAGAGCAAATAAATGAATCAAATTTATTATTTTAGATAAAATTTGACAGTTCACATATACAATGCACATCTTAGCTTATGAAATATTTTTGGCTCCAATAATTACATTGTAAGTTAAATTATATTTCATTAAATCAGAGAATTCCAATTTTAGAATGCAATAAAAGTTTTAATACATTAATAAGAAAGTTCTTTTAAAATTATGATTACATCAGTAGATGTATACAGATAATCGTTTACATTATACATTAATGCTTTTAAACATCATTTATATATACTGTACATTAGTTTCACATTTAAATTACATTCTTGTTTGATTAGAAATATAGAAGCAGAGGTATTAATATAGTGTTGGTTAAATAAATCAATGATTACAAATATTTATGAAATATTTATCTTCTATCTAATTTGATTTGACATCTCAGACACCAAATCATATGAGGGCTATAGTCTCCAGAATAATCACAACTGTTCAGAAAGAAGAAACTATAATTAGTAACAATATTCTGGAAGTTATATCCAAAATGCATGCATAATATCTGAAAATTCACACCAAGCTGTATAAATATTAAATTTCATAAATATTTGTAAATACTAGTTTATTTAGCCAAAACTATATTAATATCTATAATGTCTTTGTACATAATATCCTAGAAAATATCTATGATGTACAGTATAAAGTTGTGATTATAATGAAATATAACCTATTTTAATTATTAATTATTTATATTTTATTTTTGTTCACTTGGCAACATGAATTGTTGGCCACCATGTTCTTTGCTTTTTAAAATTGAATAAACTTTTCCTTTTCTCTCTGATGTTTGTAGTAATATCTATCAATCCATTGATATGGGAAGACTTCGGCATCACCACATATACATGATGCATAAAAATGTTAATGTATAAAGTAAATAATTAATTGTATGTGTATTGATAATTATAATTTTTAAAAAACCTTCTAATTACTGTATTAGCACAATCTATTATATGCTAGAATTGGAATTCTCAAATTTTAATAGACTATAATTTAATTTACAATGTATGTTGAAAATGACTATTAAATATCTTATAATATATATGTATGTCTCCTGACTGAATGAAGGAAGGGATATTAATGTATGCATGTATTTTGCAAGTTACAAAATATAAAAAATATATTAACAATTTGAATCCTTCTACTGGTATTATTATGAATATATTTGATTTGTATATGTTTCGTATTGAAAATATAAGAGTCTTATGATAGTTCCTAAATTTTTTTGAAGCTAAACTTTTTACAAAAGTTAGTTTCAAATAAATTGTGTTCATAAAATTTCTCCTTTTTTCTCTCTTCAATTGATATTCTAGATTTTTATATTCATTGTTTAAATTATGTATTGAAATTTCAAATGAAAATGAATTTTTTGCTTAAAATTTCAAATTAATGTTTTTTCTCTGTCAAATTTTTTTTTTTTTTTTAAATATTTTTTGAAGAAATATTTGACAGAGAGAAAACATTAATTTGATTAAAATAGGAAGTATTATATCTGTCGTTCTTTTTTTATTACATTTTCACTACTGAAAAATGAAGAAATATGAACAAATATCACTACAATCATACATTATTTTTAAAAGGTGTGGAATATTTTCAATTATCTCCACTACTCATGTTTTGAGAAATTTCTTTCAAACCTACTTTACTGTTGAAGTTTGTTAAGAAACTATCTCTGGTCTAATTAAAGCAATCAGTGAACATTATAGCTGCTTTTATATTAGAGGAAACATTTTTTGTGATTGTTAGAAATTTTTGATATAAATTCAAAAATTCCTAAAAAAATTACACCTAAAATTATTCAAATGAAAAAATAAGTCATATATAATATCAATTCTGCTTAAAAATCACAAATTTTAATGAATTCATGATATTTTAATAATAACAATAACAACCCCTCCTGAATTCTGCTAAGCTGCCTCAAAGTGGCAGAAGGGCGTACGTGGGTGGAATAGGCAATGCAAGTCAGAAATCTTTTTCTAATAGGGGCAACCTGGGCTAGAAGGCTATTCCATTATGCTCAACTAAATGCTAGCAGGTGTTCCCACTTCAATGGTGTTTTATTAGTATACAATGATACAGAACAGAACACAAAAGCATACCAGCTTGGACGTCACCGGGTTAACAAGGTCCATGCCTATGAGTTAGGCAGAGGCTCACATTCGGAAAGTTTACTACAGTCTCCCTTGGCCATTGGTGGCAAAAAGCAGCACCAAGAGAAGAAGCCTGGCTACTGCAATACATATACCACAGTAGGAGATCGCTCAGTGAGTCTGTCGACGAGTCGATGGACATCTTGCTCCGCTCGTTGTTCCCCAGCAATGAGCAAGATGATGAATCGCCTGAGCAGAGAGAGCTTCGCCGACATGCCGAGCTCCCTGCTTGCTCACCTCCCGCCCTTCCCCTTGGGGCCTCCGAGGTGACTCGAGTCATCTCGAACCTGAAGAAGGGTAAAGCTCCTGGCCGTGATGGTATCACGGCCGAGATGGTACAAGTCTTGCATCGAGTCGAGCCGGAGCTGCTCCGGGCCGTCTACGATTGGTGTCTGAGACTGGGATATTTCCCAGAGGAGTGGAAAAACAGCATTGTCGTGGTAGAGATCCCCAAGCCTATTGACTTCAACCTGGTATAGGTGCCATTTTAAGACCAAAAAATTGTTAAATCTCTCTCTTACCTTCTTTAATAAATCTTTGATTTGTTTTACGTTGTCTCCGAGTTCTTTTTAATCGGGAAAAATTACTGTTCTCCCATCCTTACCCATAAGTCCATGAACTTGCAAGGCCTGAGTCTATCATTCCGTTAGGTTAGTTAAGCCAAAATATCCTCATAGAATACTTTTATCTGGAGGCTTCTACTTATAGAGCCACAATCATCACAGGCTGACTAATACCCATGATGGAATCAACCTGAGGCTGACCAACACCCATGATGGAGTCAACCGGAAGATTGAAGGATAAATTTCAACGGGCCGGGCCCAGATCCCTCCTGAAAAATTGGAGGAGTGGGACCCCCAGATCTCAGAATGGTAAGCCACAGCTTTACCATGCAGCCATCCGACTGATCTGTTATTCGATGGTAAGCCACAGCTTTACCACGCAGCCATCCGGCTGATCTGTCATTTGGTTGTTAAGCCACAGCTTTACCATGCAGCCATCGGGCTGACTTCTGTCAGTCTGCGGGTCCCACAGTTTGTTCTGTGAAGTGTTCGTTAATCGAACATAAAAATCTTTCAAAAAAATGTTCGTTATCCAAACTGTTCGTTAACCGATCATCCACTGTATTAATAATTTATATATTTTCTTTGTATGTTAATAAATGTGTTCTCTAATTTATTTAATTAAGAAGCATGGCAGTGATTCTAGACAAGTAAAGTAGTCACTGATTGATTCTTATTACAGGAATCATTATGGCCTAAATTCAACTTCCTTTAACTTTTTTTTAAATTAGATATTATAAATCTGAGCATTATAATCAAGAAAAGTATTTAATAGAACACCAATCACCAAATTTGAAGTTTCAAATCCAATTAATAAGAGAACTAGGACAGTTTAAAATTTGCAAAAATCAGCAAAAAAGCATCATTTTTCATCTCCTCCTCCTCCTCTGCAGACACCTCTACATGTTGCTTTGTTGAACTGATATAGATTAAATTTGAGATGTAGATATTTCTTAGATTATTTGAGGGGTCCTGAAAATTTCAGTACAGTCAGATCAAGATAAAGGGGGAAATGGGATCTGTTTTCCATAAATATCTCTACATATTTCATTATTTAACCACTTTTGACCAAATTTGGAATATAAGCATATCCTAGCTCAGTAAAAATCATATGAAAAATTTGGTCCAATTGGGTCAAAATTAAAAGTTGTGTTAGAGGATGATTATTTTCTCAAAAAATGTTTTCATAGGTTGCATCATTCAATTGATTCAACTAAATCTGAAATGTAAATATTCTTTATGTTATCTTTTTGAAAAATATAACCCAATAGGGCTAAAATGAAGGTAGTACGAGGTCTTTTAATCATGAACTCTTCTACGGGTTGCATCATTCAACTGATTTTGTTCAAATTTAATAAATGTATGTATATTATTTCATTAAATGTTTCCTAAAAATTTTGATTCAATCCAATTAAAAATAAAGATATTTAATGATGCATTAACATGTTGTTAGAATTTCTCTCTCAGAAAAATGGTTTTCATCTTAAAATATATGATATCCAATCAATAAATATTTGTACAGGTGCTAATTACTGATAAAAAAAAAATTCACTTTTAAAACTGCCTGAAATGTTTTTTCTTGTAAATAAGATTAAAATGTTTTATTGTTTTTTCTAAATCAGAATACTATGTATAGAATCATGGAAACTGTTCAGTAATGCACAAAAGAACTCATTTTGCCTGCATATTTAAATCAATTTTTTTACTAATTTATATAATTTTATAAAAATTAATTTTAAATAATAGTGCAAAGTGTTTGTTATATATAAGTTTTAAAAGTGCAATTATCAAAACAATCAGAATGAGATATACAGGCCTTTCTCTTCTATCTCCTACTCACTGGACACTTTCAGAGAAAGAGTGGCCACCATGCCAACTCCTCCCTGTCAATAACCAGCACTGTACAATAAAGACAGCAGGAAGGGGGACTATAGGAGAGGGAATGGGAAGAGGAAAAAAAGGAAGGGAAAGAAGCAACCTATGATATTTCAATGCCAAAACCACACAGCCTATAGCTACTTTATAATATTTTTGTTTTAATTTAATATTTAAATAAATAATATATTTTATAATTCAAAATAAATTGATTCTTGTAAAATTAAATTTAAAGTTTTATGAGAATTTTTAGACTTTTCATAAACATTTAATGAATAATATACTGATATTATTAATGATATTTAAATAAAATATAATATTATAATTATTTATAACTGAATAAAACTTAATGTATAATAATCTTTTCTAATTGTATTTTTAAAATAAATACTACAAAATTTTTGATCTTAACTAATATTTAATTTAAAGTTAAAATAATTTTTAAATGATATAATTTCATATATATTTGAAAATTTCATATAAATGTGCTTCAAGAAAATAAATATACCACCATCAATATATATAGTTATGCAATATATTTTTTGAATAACAATACTTATAATGATCTATTTTTTTTTTAACCTTTTCTATTGTATATGCTTGTGTATAAGCCAATCCATATATAAGCCGATCCCCAACTTCAGAGTTTAAAAATTGGCAAAAATTTGAAACCCACATATAAGTCAACCCCAACTTTCAAGTATTAGAACAATATGACATTCATTATAAATAAATAGATAATTTCTTTTATAATTTAAAAAATTTTCCAAATCTAATTTACTATTGGAATAAATAAGGCCACTTAAATGAAATTTCAAACTTATAGCATTGAAACATTGTGATGCAACATTAAGAAAAAACTGAATAGAGAGCAGGACACAATTGTATCACATATCCAGTCGCATTTCTGTACAATATGTTTTATTAAAGTGTTTATTTGGCAGAAAAATATCAAAAAAATATTAAAAATTTCCATCATTTTTGAATGTCGCATTTCTGTACAATATGTTTTATTAAAGTGTTTATTTGGCAGAAAAATATCAAAAAATTATTAAAAATTTCCATCATTTTTGAATCACAACAAAAATATTTAACAAAATTTAAACACTAAAAAAATTAAAATTAAACTGCGCAATAAAAATTTTTTGCAACTGACAAAAGTGGAAAACCAGAGTGCATGATCGTAGAGAGCACAAATCTGATGTTCAAAATTAGCTGAAAATAATCATTTTTTATTTTCTAAATGATCAAAAGTATTAGAAAATGCACAAATCAATTAGATCAGTAAATCACTATATTTCCATTTAATATTAATTGATAATACTTACAGTAATGACAATTGTATTTATTTACTAAAAAAAGATTGGTCTACATATTTTCAATCTTATTTGTGAAATGCTTAATAAATTATGGTAATATTTTTTGAATGTATTTAAATATGAACATCCACATATTTTTAATAATAGAATTGAGAAGAAATAGACATTTTTTAGAAATAAATATGACAGATCATTTCACTACTATAAGATGCACTAACAGTGCAAAGAGGATGCAACACATCTGATTTATGTATTTTCAACCATATTTAAATACCTAAAAATATTAAATTATATAAAGTTATATATATTCACTTATTTTTAACAAAAAAAATTGAATGAATTAGTAAGGTAACAATTTTTGTTAGAAACAAATATTAAGGATTGCATAGATGACACAAAGGTGTAACAGAAATGCATCATGAATGAATCAATTAACAATCTTATAATCTTCAAAAAATTTTTTTTAATTTTTTTGCCTGGTGTATAAGCTGATTCCTCTTATTCAAAATTTTTTTTTTTTTGAAAATCATTCCTTGGCTTATACACGAATATATACAGTAATTTAAATTGATTATTAGAATTATTTAAATATATTTCATTATTAATCCAAAGATCTGAATCATATAAAACAACAAAAAAAAATTTCACAAAAATATTGCAAAAATTATTTTCCTACAGATTTATTTTAGAAAAATTAAAAAAGCTAACTTTTCAAAATGTATTTGGTTGTATATTATCTCATAACTATTGAAATAATTTGTTATATAACAGTTGTAATTGGCAACTGATATACATATATAAGAAAAAAATGTCAGCCTTATTCTATATTTAAACAATGATCTTTTAGTAGGAATTACTTTATAAAATCAAAAAGATTTATATTTTTAACATTTCAAAAATTTGATAATTTTCTTTGTTCATTTTCATTTAATTATATAAAATAATTTATTAAGCTAAGACTGATTTTATATCTAAAAATAAAATACTTAAAATACTATATATCTATAGGCATGATGAAAAGTATTATATTTCAACAAAAAAAACATTATGAAAATTACAAGTAATAATAATTTCTATAAAATTATTATTCCAAGATAAAAAATTACATAAAAAGATAGCATGCAATAAATTGCTATCAAAATAAAATTTTTTCATTCTGTAAAACAATGTCATTTTTTCAGAAGCAAGCTTCTGAGAAATAACAACAATGCTTACTTTTATGGAGTTTGAAGAAGTTATATTCAAAAAATCATAATATATATTTATCTTCTTCCTTATAAATAAGCTATGTCTACAGTATATAATGCTATTTTAATTTTATTATAATAATCATGTAATAATTTATGAAATCTAAATTGCATAAAATTCAATTTAAATAAAGTTTTCAAGAATATAAATTTTATATATGCTAACAGTCCTGTATAATACACAGTACATCCTCAATTCGCACAGTTTGAATTTTGTAGTTTTACAGATATGTGGATATGCAAGTCTTTTTTTTTTTTTGTATTCAATATTTATAAAATACAAATAACAAAATTATTAAACCATTTAATTTTTTGCAATCTATCACATGAAGTCTTAATTTTTCCTAACTTTTCTTATCAATAATCATTATTTTCATCAAACCATTCTGTCAACCATACATATTCATATATATCAAATTTAATTAAACATTATTGGACTTGCATGATTTTTTTAATTTTTGAAACAAACTAACTGTGCAAATAGGAGACCTACTATATAAAGAGTCTTTATATATGTTTGTAGCTAACTGTTAGTTTTAAATTGGATGAAATTATTGGTAAGTGGGGTAATTATACTGTGTTCAATTCCCATTTTCAATAATTATATTTTTTCTATTTAATTAATAATTTAAAACTTTAATTTTATTTTATATAAATGGTGTAATTAATTAATCATAGCACCATATTTATTAACATTAATTTGAAAATTTTGCACTAAGAAAATTAAAATTTACAATCTTTATTATACATTAAAACCAAAACTCTAAACATATCTAACATTTAATAGAAAATATTTGTAAATGATAAGTTTAGAATAGTAAATGCAGTTGTATCTGAATCTTTCAACCAACTTGCATTAAAATATATCATCAGTGCCATATTTTTATTGCTTTTTATTCTTAGAAGATTCTGATACTTAGATTAGAATAAAACTATATATTCATAAATACAAAATAAGAATATTGTACAATTTCTTAATTTATACAAATAAAAAGAAAAAGAATAGACAACAGAAAGGCAAGAGTAAAGAGAGACCTGTTTCTTGCAATATAAGTGAATGCTTAGAATGCAATATAATTTATTAAAAGAGATTGAAAATATCAAATATATTAACTGAGTTCTGCATTAGAATAAATAAAAAAACAATAAAATCAGTTAAAATTAAATATATTAATTTGGCAAAATATACAAAAAAATTTAAATATGTAATAAAAATATAGACTGTTCCCTTAAGATATAATTATGATTTTTCTAATAATATTTTGTGTGTGATCAGGAGTTATCAAATTTTATGAGAAGCATTAAAATTTGGCTGTAACTATATTCCATACAAAAACTAAAATTATTGATGCAATTAGTAATCTTGATAATACCAACCACATAGCAAACATAGAATCTTCATATCAAGAAAAACTAAGATGGCTAATAATCAGAGAATTTACCTAATGTACAAGTAATAAAACCAAAGATCATTATAATCCATAAAAATATTAAATATTGCTTTAAAAAAAATCCAGTTAGAAACAGAAAGCATTATTTTATTAAATCTAATGATTATGAGATAATGTATTTCTTGCTAAAAGTATTTATATTAATAATCTATATGAATATATTAATTTTATTAGTTTTCAATCATAATCAAATAATTCTACAAACAACATCCAAAAGAAAAATAGTTGCAATCTGTAAGCACTATAATTCAGCACCAGATTACATAAAAAATGGAATAAAAATTTTATATATAAAACACTGTGTAAGATTACTGCTGAATTTATGATTCTAGTGCTTAATAACAATAAAATTAAAAGATTTTGAACATTTAGTATTTATATTTCACAATACAATCAAATTTGATTTTTAAATATTGGCAATTCTATAATTAAATTATATATAGTAGAATCTCTAAAATCTGGAGAGCATAAGGCTAAATTCTTTGGATTTTATAATTATCTGAATTACTGTCACAGATTTTTCAATCAATCAAATATTTTCATATTTTAATTTTTAAATTTAATTCATATTAAAAATTATTAAATTAATTAAATACTATAAAATTAAATTTAAAATATTTTAAATTTTGTTTTTGAAATAATGGTCAATGCCTTTTTATCTGATTTTAGAGAAAACTATATTCTAAAGTGAAAACTATTTTATATATCATAATTCAAATTAAATAATTCTAAATGCATATTTATTATGAAATCAATATAGATAATAGTATGATGTATATTATTACTATACATACTTATAATTATAGTATATGTTGAAATGAGCAGTTGCATTTAATAAAATATTTTTTAAAACATAATATAAAATTAATTTAATTTAGTTGTAAAATTAAAGCAGCCAAAAACAAAAATTATTTAACTGAAAGTATTTTGATCTTGTGAGTAAAGAAATCACTAAATACAGGTTATCGTTGACTCATGATGTTTATGATGTTATGTTGTTGACAACCCCATTGTAAATCAAAAATGACCCATAATCAGGGCTGTCAAGAGAAATTTTTGGGCCTGTGACAAGTCTATGGTCTGGGCCTGAAAATTTTTATTAAACCAAAGTAAAAAAGTGCATCACTTTGGTTTAATAAAAAACCATATAAAACATTAAATATTTATTTAAAAAAGTATACAATAAATTCAAAATTTGATATATTACATACTATGTTATATATAAAATAGTTTATTTTGGCTTGACTGCTTTGGATGCTATAGATCCAAAGACATTTGGATGCTATAGACCCAAATGAAACATGTTTGGGTGATAGACAGTGTGCTCTGGCCATGGCTTGCGAACTATCAGACACGTTATGTGACGTCAGAGCCTAATGGTCAGGCCCTTTTCAATGCCGGGCCCATGACAAAAGTCTCGGATGTCACCCCCTCTCAGCGGCCCTGCCCATAATGGTAATAATTTTAATAGTAATAGTAGACAATGGAATACTGAATCCTTTAAAATGGTAAAATCATCTGGATTTGATCACAGGACCTCAAGGTTATAAAATAAGTCAGAATTGAACCTGGTCTCCAACATGCAAAATCATCTGAAATTGAACCCTGATTTCTCTAAGGTGTTAAATAATCACTTTACTACAATTTTAGTGAAACTAAAAAATATTTCTAATCAATATGCAATGAAAATAGCTAAGTTCAGAATAGTGGAAGGATTCTTGTAAAATTGGAATATCAAATCAAATGATCACAAGTTAAGGACTATCTAGATAAAAATAGTATCTACAGTATTTTAAATTGTATGTATATAAAATATATTGGGTTGTTTGGAAAGTAATTTTGTTTTTTTTTTCATGAAAATGAATGAAAATTTTTTATAGTATATAAATATTTTATTCAATTATATATTGACAGTCCAACACATGTTGCCTTCTTTCTGGTAGTAGCATGATTCCATGCTCGTAGAATTTCTGATTTTTGTTTGCAAAAAACTGAACCAAGTGATTTTTGACATTTTCATTTAAACTAAGTATTTTGTTGTGTAAAGAATTTTGTAAAGGCTGGAATAAGTAATAATTGGAGGGAGCCAGATATGGCAAATATGGTGGATATGGTAGCACATCCCATCCAAGCTATAACAGCTTCTGGCGAGTCATCAAACTTGTATGAAGTTTGGCATTGTCATGGTGAAACGCTAAGCCTTTTCTGTTAATCAATTCTGGCCTCTTCTATTTGATAGAATCATTCAATTTGTCCAATTGGTGGCGTACATTTCCAAATTAATTGTGGAATTGTCTAGAAGAAGCTCAAAAAACAATTTCCTTGAAATTTCACCAAACAAAGAGCATCATTTTTTTCATGAATATGGGGTCTCGGAGTGCTTTGAGCCAGCTCATTTCTTCTGCTCCATGATCGCTTGTCTTCAACTTTGTTGTAAACAATCCATTTTTCATCAACAGTTATGATCCACTTCAGAAAGAGATCATTTTCTTCACGTTTGAACAGCAAATCACAGATGTCAATGTAATGGAGCAAATCTTTCTTTGAGAACATGTGGAACCCAAATGTCAACATTTCAACTGGTCGTGAATGGTTGAATTAAAAAAATTCAATCTTGTAGCAATTTCTCATGTTGTTATTCAGCAGTTTGCTTCAACCAATATCTTTATTTTGTCATCATCAGCTTCAGCTAACCTTCCAGCACATGGTGCATCTTTAACATCAAAATTGTCAAAATGAAATTTTGCAAACCAGTTTTAACACTGGCATTCTGTTAACACATCTCCCTACACTTCATATTACTTTTATCTTGCTTGAACAGCGTTCTTACTTTTTCAGTAATAAAAAAGTAAAACTTGCCGAAAATCTCCGTTTTTGATAGGACACAAAAAAAAAAAAAAAAAAAAACTACAGTTTTTGATAGGAAAAAAAAAAAAAAAAAAAAACAAATGTACAGAATAAAAAAAAATTTATAAATATACCTTGAAATGTCAGCTATCGAAATTTATAATGACAATATGGCTTAGAATAAAATTGGCTGGAAAAATACAACTAATGCCACTGGTGGGAAAAAAACAAAATTACTTTCCAAACAACCTAATACATACATGTAAGTATATATGTATATATGCATGTATCAGTGTTGCCAGAAACTTTTGTAGCAAGGAAAAAAGTAGCATGGCAAAATATATACAGGGTGATTCAAAAAGTTTGTGCCAAAATTTACAGACATGTAAAGGATAAAATTCTGAGTAAAAAAGTCTAGTCGTGTTTTTTATTTGAGGCTCTGTTTAAAAGATGCACACGTAAAAATTTTGTGACGTCATTACTGGTTCAGTCAAAAACTATTTTTAAAAATACTTATTTGTATTTTTAAAATCATCTATAAATTTTAACTACTTAAAAACTATTCTAAAAAAATTTAGAGAATCAAGAACAGATTGTTTATTAAAATAGTGACCGATTATTTAAATGAAACAATTGTTTTACAAACGTAACATTTGTTTTCGAACACAGCAATTTAACGTTCAAAAATGATAATGTTCGAAAATAAATGCTACATTTGTAAAACAAATGTAGTACTTGTTACTTGTGATCATCAGTTAACACATGGTGCAGAGTTGCCACTTGCCAGGTTGCCACATTTTTGTAATAGATTCCATTTATTGAGGAGAAAGTATCTAGATAATATATGAAAAATATCTAGAAATGGTAACTACATAAGTGGACAACTATGGAGTGAAATAAATTTATTTGTCCAAATCAAGAATGAATTTTTTTAATGTATGGTTGAAAGTAGCAAAAAGTAGCATAGTTATCACATGGAATAGCATAAAATCCGCAAAGTAGCGAAGCTTAAATTTTAGTAGCGCATGGTTTCAAAAAATAGCACAATCTGGCAACAGATGTATGTATGTATGTATGTATGTATGTATGTATGTATGTATGTATGTATGTGTTTGTGTTTGTGTGTGTTTGTGTGTGTGTTTGTGTACATATACATGTATGTATATATGTACTCTGTGTTACACAGGGTGATTCAGAAGGTTGGGGAAAAATTGAAGGAGCATGTACAGGAGGCAATTCTAAGCAAAAGTTCTTAGAGTCATTTTTTGATTTGGAGCTTTGTTAAAAAGATATAGCACTTGAAAGTTTTGTGACGTAATTTCTCTGGGTGTCAAAACGTGTGTGAAATGCCAAAAGTAAACCAAGCCGTAACCATTTTTAGACCGGTTCTACTACTGAGAATCTCTTAACAAATCGATGAAATACTCTTAGGGTTGGCAACATTTATTATGCAAAAGTTACATCAGTATGGATACAATTATACAGTGCTTTCGCACAATTTTACAAAAGTTGTTCGAACTGCCGACCACCACATTCAATGCAAACATAGCATCGTCAAATTGTACAGTGCTTTCGCACAATTTTACAAAAGTTGTTCGAACTGCCGACCACCACATTCGATGCAAACATAGCATCGTCGAACGAAACTCTGGAGCACTCTCTCAAAAATCCCTGGCATTCCACATACCACTTCAGATGCTTGCATCACAGCATGTCAGATATGTCACAAAACTTTCAGCTGTTATATCTTTTTAACAAAGCCCCAAATCAAAAAATAACCTGAAGAAGTTTTGCTTATAATTGCTTCCTCTACCTATTCCTTCAATTTTCCCCAATCTTTTGAATATCCCTGTATATTAGTAATATGTTTCATTTAAATTATTTCTTTATAAAAATAATGTAATTTGTTTAATTATTGAAATGTTT
>AYEL01074798.1:0-16587 GCA_000484575.1 Olivierus martensii | reverse complement strand
GAAGTATTAACTATATGTAAAACATGGTAATCGGTTCTTGCTTTGTGAGATTCCAGCCATTAGCCAATGTCACAATAAATAACCACAATACTAACTGTTTAAGAAATATTTATTTCCATATTTTTACATTGTTGTCCCTCATCTAAATTAATAACTTACCAGGAATTGCCTCATACCATCATCAAACCAACCGCCAAATCGAAAGTGGAAGTAGTGTTGAGCGCCACTTTTATGTGGCGCTCAACTTCCACTTTCGATTTGTTTTTTGCTCTAGCGCAATCACTAACCTTTTCTTTTTTTCATTTTCTGTTTTAATATCAAAAATGTTCTTCCTTTTACTCATTAAATTCTGTACTATACTGTATGTATATGATAACAAAGCTGAATAATAGTAATGTTAAATAGCTAACGGCAAAAAAGCCCATCTTTCTGATGTTTCACCCCTTCAAAGCCAAGTGACTGTTCTTGGACTGCTCCTCATCCAGTTTTACTAACTGAAAATTAACATTAATTTGTTAATTGACATCATAAAAGAGAACGAACTTTTGTTAGTAAGACTGGTCTATGCTTACAACTCGCATTAATTGAATATTTGCTAACACTAAGTGAAAAACAGTATCATTTTTATAAGTCGCACTAATCGAATATCGCATTATTCGAACTCGCACTAATCGAGACCTACCTGTACAACAAAAGCTTGCAACCAAACACAAATTAATAAACACACTATGGCCCTCCTCAACCGGTGAGATTACTAGCTGAGGAGGGCCATAGTAGGCTGAAAATGTTTCTGGAAAACAATTGCATTATTAGTATATGTAACATATATCTGTGGGTCGGAGGTATAGGGCACTATGTCCATTTGTGGCCAAAATGAATTATTGGCAGAATCTCATATGGGTTTTCAGCCTCTACCAAAATGAGATTATTGGCACAATCATATGGGTTTCTCGTCCTTTACCTACAGGTATATAACACTATGTCCTACATCAATAATTAGTGGAGTTACGGTGCTTCTAAATAACACCAAGTCCATAAGGGAGAATAGCATAAAACATCTTCAAACTGCTGTCCTGTAAAATGTAGTAAATGTGACATAGTGTCCTATAACTCCGACCCACAGATATTATATCTAATAATAAATTTGTGTATTTATCCTGCTTCAAGTGCTTGTTGTGATTTCTTGTATTTTTAGAAGCAGCAGAACTCAGTTGTTTATAGATATTAAGATTAAGTTAAGATGTTATATTTAATTAATAAAATAATAAATCTGATAATTTGATGAATATAAGTATGAAAACAAAACATGTGAAAATTATACTTCTGATTGAATTTTTTCCTGTCTCAGATTAGCAT
This sequence comes from Olivierus martensii, assembly GCA_000484575.1. Taxonomy (NCBI): domain Eukaryota; kingdom Metazoa; phylum Arthropoda; class Arachnida; order Scorpiones; family Buthidae; genus Olivierus; species Olivierus martensii. Next base: position 15,231 of record AYEL01074798.1, on the reverse strand, counting down.
GAGTAGAAAATGGTCAATCAACATTTAGGCCTTCCTCTTTTCTTTGATTTTCCATATTTGGATTTCAAAATTTACATCACTTGGCTGTCGATAGAATTGCCATTACAATATTTCCTCTCCTTCAGCTGCTCCAGCAATACCAAAAAAATTCTTTTTGCATTACCTTTGCCTGCTAAGATGTTTTGAGGTATTCTTGTTTGGTTATGTTTGTATTTATTAATCATCTATCCTTTCCTTTTTCTTTTTTTTAATTATTTCTGGTATTTGAGTTATGTGACTGTAGAATCTCCAAGGTCTCACACTTCATTTGCTGGACATGATAAAACATCTTCAAACTGCTGTCCTGTAAAATGTAGTAAATGTGACATAGTGTCCTATAACACAGATATTATATCTAATAATAAAGTTGTGTATTTATCCTGCTTCAAATGCTTGTTGTGATTTCTTGTATTTTTAGAAGCAGCAGAACTCAGTTGTTTATAGATATTAAGATTAAGTTAAGATGTTATATTTAATTAATAAAATAATAAATCTGATAATTTGATGAATATAAGTATGAAAACAAAACATGTGAAAATTATACTTCTGATTGAATTTTTTCCTGTCTCAGATTAGCATGAGTAGAAAATGGTCAATCAACATTTAGGCCTTCCTCTTTTCTTTGATTTTCCATATTTGGATTTCAAAATTTACATCACTTGGCTGTCGATAGAATTGCCATTACAATATTTCCTCTCCTTCAGCTGCTCCAGCAATACCAAAAAAATTCTTTTTGCATTACCTTTGCCTGCTAAGATGTTTTGAGGTATTCTTGTTTGGTTATGTTTGTATTTATTAATCATCTATCCTTTCCTTTTTCTTTTTTTTAATTATTTCTGGTATTTGAGTTATGTGACTGTAGAATCTCCAAGGTCTCACACTTCATTTGCTGGACATGAGTCAAAATGCTGGACATACAAGTCATTTGCTGGACAAATCATTTATTTTTCATTTTTTGATGTATAATCTACGTACGTTCAATCTTTCGAATTAGTATGTGCTTTATTATATATCCACATAGCTGATTTACATTTTGTTAGTGAACTATCGCTAATCTGCATGTTAAAATATGCTTCTTTAGAAAATTTGTTTATCTTTGCGCACACTAAGTTTGATAGTGTCTCATTGTTCAGTGTGCTCCGGCTGTCTGTCTTGATCCTTTTAATGACAGAAAAAACCGTTTCTGAATCAGCATTTGAATGGGGTAGTGTCAATACTAATATAGCAATCTTACTGAGATTTTTGAATTGTAGATTCCCAGATGGCTTCAATTGTTTTGAAAGTAAGAACCATAGCAAATCCATCCTTAGTACATCTATAGTTCCAGAATCACATTTGATGCTCATTTCAATATCGTGCGGAAGTGTTATGATTATGATTTTATAGTCAATAAATTCATCATATACTACCTACCGACATCAATATTAAACTGTATAAGTATAATGTTTACTAAATATTTTATCAAATTTATCGCCAATAACAAAAAAAATGAAACAGCCTAAAAACGTGACATTTGACTGTCGCGGGCAGGATGGCGGGATTCTTCAAGAAATGCGGGACTGTCCTGCAAATTGCGTGACACTTGGAGGGTCTATGACTGACTGACAGTGATTGCATCAATATCTTCTAATTAGCATTATTTTATACACACAATAAAGATTTAAACACAAAACAAAATACATTGTTTAAAAATTATAATCCCTCCCTTGGACATCCTACTACACACATCTATGAGCCCCCTTGGTACTTCTCACGCGTGGAAAAAGACTCAATTATAACTTTGATTCTCTTCAATAAAAAAAAATGTCATATGCATTAACTGTAAATGTTCAACTTTTAGATATGCATATTTTTATATAGCATAGAATGTAAATGTTCAGTAGAGTAAATGATTTTGTTTTGCTAATAATTGGCACATTCCTGAACTCCTCCCTTCGTTTCTGATTATATAATTATAGTATGAAAATTGTAAAATAACAACACAAAAACTAGATACACAATATGGTACTATTTTAAATGACATTTTTTTAAAAATTGCAACATAATTTCTAATTGCGATATTCAATGGCACACGAATCATGTGGTCAAAATATTAAATCCATGTTCACTCTATGACGATCGAATCCAAATATTCTGGATATTTTAACTGATCATGAAATTGAGATTTTAAAACTGATTTTAAATTAAATTTATAATAAACTAGGAATAACAGTTTCGCATATAAATTGTATATATGTATATATATACAATTTATAATGATAAAAATTATAATACTGTACTTACGTTCCAAGTAAATCTTTAAATTCATATTTATCTTCAACATTCACTGTTTCTTTCTCTTTCTTACGTTGGGAATCTTTCTTACCGAACAAGGGCATGGCTTATAATTAAAATACTTAATATAATATTTCAATTAATTTCTACAAATCATCTAAAATTATTTTGACGGATATACAACTCCAAATCCTCTATTAACAAGTCGCCATCTTGAATAGTACGCAAGATACGTCATTATATATTTTAAAAAACAAAAAAGTTACAGTACAGTATTCTTTTTCTTTACAGTTAATACTAATGATGATGATAATAATAATTTCTTTTAAAAAGTGAATTTAATTAGTAAAATTAAGAATTGTTTTAAACATAACCGGTTTTCGTATTAATTTTAAAAAATGCAATTCATTTTAATTAATTATTAATTTAATTTTAAAATGTTTTTAATTCCATTAATTTATAAAATATAAACTAGAATGAAATTAAATCGAAAATTTTTATATGGCATGTATGAAATAGATTAGAGAACGAAGCAACACGGTATATGATTTTTGAAAGAAAATTGAGTTACGTGAAAAAATTAAATCTGTTAAAATTACAATACAGTACAGTATAGACAAAACGAAAGAAAATAGAAAATGCAAAAATTCAGAAAATAATAGATTGATTTAAGAAAATTGAACTTATTATTCATTTTAAATATTTTACTATATATTAATATATATATTATGGGACTATTCTGCTAGTAAAAATTAAAAATAATAATTGTAAATGAAATAAATCTTGTAAAAACAAAAAGCTTTGATTAAAGATGGAAAAACTACGCGAATTTAATCATTCGATCAAATATATTTTCATGTTTTGTATATTATTGAGAATTTTGTGATAAATGTACATGTGGGCATCTTTTATTCTGTGCTATGTATTGCTATGCATTTCGCATGCTATTATAGTGTATACTCACTTATATAATATATAATACATGCAATGAAACTATTTTAAAATATACTCTGTTGCAAAAAACAGACTCCTAAAAAATAGAGTGAGAACTGCGAAATTCCATACAAATATGCAAGTGATTAAAATTTCGTTACCAAGGAACGTACAGGACGTTTATAGAGCTCATGAGAAGAACGAATCTGAGACCAGTAAAAGGAGTGGCATTCGTAAGTACGGATCAAGGAGATATCTATTTTTTCTTCACTATTTATATGGCTCTCTGACCAGTTTTGCTGTTTCATTGCGTTAAGTAGTCTATGAAAATGTTTCTACGACATATCATTCAGCATTATGAGTGAATTTGAGAGGGCTTGTTTCATATGCTTACAGCAAACCTTCGACAATCCTGTGTTTTTTTTTGCAACAGAGTGTATTTTTAATATAAATGAAAATCTGTATGTTCATTATTTTACGTATTTAATGTAAAATAACGAACATACAGATTATGTAGAATTTCTATTTTATTATGTGTAGTAGTATTTCCTGGTACGGCAAGAATTTTAAAACAAACATTCTAGGAATCAATTTTGATAATTATATTATTATTTAATCATTATCAAAATTGATTCCTAGAATGTTTGTTTTAAAAGTCTTGTCGTACAAGGAAATACTACTATATACAATGATAACTATACAACAAGAATCTTTTATATTAGAATATACAACTATACAGTTAAAATTTAACTGTAATAAAAAATTCTTGATCAAAATAGAATAATGAAAATTAGAAAAGTTATGTAGTTAAATTAATTCTGTTATAATCATGATTAATAAAATATAATTTCAATTTTCGAATTGTCATCCTATAATGACGAAGCTGTTATTAATTAATCAGTTACTGATAAGTTGAACAGGACGATAATATTTTTCATATTACATATTTCTCGAATGAACTTATAATTCGCTAATGCATATTTTATAATAGTTATAGCAAAATGAATAAAAATCATTGGTTTAAAATATTGCATAGAAATCAAAGCAAACTTATTGATAACAAAACACCTGTTAAAAATTGCTTTAAAATGTTTATTGGAGCATTTCATTAATTTAGCAATCAATTAATTATGGACAATGTAAGAATAATTAATCTTAGTTGTTATTTTGAATTCATAAATTGAAAACTTTAATCGAGATTGCTCTCCTAAGAGTAATTTTCTTTAGTGAGGTTTATGGTTATTATAGATTTTATATTAGATTATGTTAGTTTGGATTATGCCGCAGAATCATCAAGGATATTTCTGGCGATACCCACTTCAAAGATTATCATAAGCTGGTCAACATCCATGATGGAGTTAACCAGAAAATTAAAGGATTGAGATCCAGTGGATCGGATCAGGATATAATTAATCCATTCAGAAATAAGTTAAATTGATGAAATAAGGATTGATCTCGGGTTCAGGTGATAAGTGTATTAGAGATTTTATATTGCCAAAATTGCACTAAGCAGGGTGGAAAACCTAGATATGCGTACTCAAATTGGCAGGCTAGCAAATTTTCTATCTATGCAAAACTTGGAGCTGATATATTATTCGAAACGCGGATCGGTATACAAGGGGTATTTTTATAAAAAATTTAGTCAATTTTGGCACGCATCCTTAAAAAGATTCGCCACTCCTGAACTAGGCCGTATTTTTTCGTACGGTCAGATCCGTGATAAGATCTCTTGATGTGTTGAAGAATGGGGATTGACAAGTCGGACTGGGATGCTCAAACTTGGGATTCGATCTTAGATTTTTCTAAAGGAAAATTATAATTATTTCATGTAACTAGTGCTAACGTGGTATGGTAAGCATCCAGGCAAATGTTTAGGGCGTCTCGCGCGTGGTGCAGATTATTTAATTTTACAGTAAATGTCCAAAGTATGTCAAATATGAAACCCTTTGTTTTGCATAAGGCACAAAAATATCTCACGACGGTACTGTCCGCAACCAATAAGTCGATGAAAATTTATGAATTCAGAATTAACTGAATTTCTCTTATAAAAACGACACCAAAAGCAAATGATAAATAAATAATAAATAAACATATATATATATATATATAGCAACATAAAATATAAGCACTTGGGAAAGTTTAGTGAATCACTCTATATAATAATGACATATATATATATATACATTCAGATCCGGAATAACGTAGTAACAAAAGTAGCATATGCTATGGGCCCCGCGCCAATAAATATATACTGTACATAATTTTTTGGTCATCTAATACGAACGTTAAACCAATGATTTTGTGATTTATGCCATATTTAGCGCCTTTTCATTTGGTATCACGAAACTGTGAGAGAAAGAGCATAAGAGGGTGACTTAGTGTGACTCTGAACATAAACTTCTGCGTGAAATGAATACATGTTATATCATCAACAAATTTGTTCATGCTAAATGTAGAAAAATTAATATTTAAACAATAATGTTGACTGTGTTGTTACTTTTGATAATGATAATTACTATGCAAATTAAAAATGTATGTGCTTAAATATATTTGTGTTGTTTTATTGTTCTTTTTTAATATAGGGCCCCTTTCTTAACATATGCTACAGGCCCCGCACTAGCTTAATCCGGCCCTGTATACATTGCTTATCCTCAACATAAGAGCATTCTTTGACATTGTAAATGCAATGATGGTTATCTTATTGAGGTAAATATTAGCTTGGAAAGATAGTCAGACATGAATGTGTTCGATGTGGTATCCATCTGCTCCAATATACAACTGTACATGATTTCTGACAGAATCCAGTACTTTAGATATCATGAAAAATATCATTGGTTCAAATTCTAGTTCAATTTGTTGTTTCAGATCATGCTTTGAGGCTGGCACTGTGATATACATTTCGTTGTCGATGTAGCCCTACAGCAAGAAATCCAGTGGCGTCATATCCGGTGACTGTAGTGGGCAATAATAAAAATTGTTTTTTTTTTTTTTTGACGTTTTGAGTGAACTGTTCATTCGATTTCAATATAGTTTTTATAAAATGTTCGAAATAATATACTGAACACATCTGTAATTGGAAGTATTCTTCTATCTGTTACGGTTTCGAGATGGAACTTCCATTTGTCCTAATTTGCATGTTCAAGATTACTCTGATTGGATCATCTGCAAGATCATCCATGACTTTATATTTATTAGCATTATCAGATTCGGCATAACTCTAACTGTGATTTATTTGGGGATACAAGAAACTTTTGATTCATCCTGTATATATTAGCATATATTATATACACTATATATATTATATATACAATATATATATTATATAGTATAATATACATGTGTTGATATGATAATCCAAGAAACTATAGTCATTTAGTCATTGCATCAATTAATCGAAACATTGCATTAACTAGTAAGAAAGAAATTCACTTCTCAGATAGAAAAAATCATTCCAGAAAGAACAGAAAGTATTTCGTGAATTCGAGAATTTCAGTTTTGTAAAGAGTTACATAAATAGAACTTGTTGCATAAAATATTTAAAACACAGCATGAAGGAAAGGAAAACTACCTAAAAAGAGTAGAATTTTCCAAGAATTGCGAATAAATATTTCTATAAAATATATGAAAAATTCAAAAAAAAAAAAAAAAAACTTTTACCTGATTGGTACCATTTCTTTGCCAGAAAAAAAAAAAAAAAAAAAAAAATATCAGTTTACAAAAAATCAGGGAGAAAAGATACATGCCAGTTATTTTAAACTATCACAGATTGTAACAGTGTTAACCAGTAAAGATTTTAAAAAGAAAGTTTATTATTATAAATATTTGTAAGTACCTTAACGACTGATATCACTGAGGGCTATATCAGCAGTGTTTAAATTTTAATATTTTAAGCTGAAGCACATGAAACAATTATAATTATGGTATAAAGTGATAATTTAATTAAAATTTTTTGAGTATAAGTTATTTTTTTCACTTATCCGTATTATTTTGCGTAATGTCCGTTTTTTGTTATAAAATTTGAGGACTATCTTTCCTCGTTTTTAACAATGCTTTAATTTCCTATATCTTATACGCTAAGTCGTTCTATTCTCACTTCGTTTACACTCGTTATTGAAATTCTTCCTCACCTTCAGGCACTACTTTCTCCTCTTATTGAAATGAGCTTTTATATTTGAGAAATGAATTTTTGTATTTTGTATAACGTTTTCATTAATTTGTGAAACGGAGTATAAACTGTATAACGTTGGTTTTTGACTAAAAAAATGTAATAATAAAAATAACATAAAATTTTGTGTATTTAACAAAACTTAGAAAAAAGATACTTTTATGATTTTATTAGATAAAGATAACATTAGACTTTTATAAAATCGCAGATATAGCTGGGCACATTTAAATATAAAACATAGAACTGAAGGACCAGAATTCTTAATTAGTTGTAATGAAAACTTCGTCTCATCTAAATTATTATTGTGTTCCAACAGTTTTATGCATTATGAGTTCCATACCTCTACATTTTTTTAAAACTGGAACCGGGTCAGTCCATTAAAACCTATCTTTCGACTGGCTACCGATCTCAGTACAGGTGTGTGTTTCCTGTAATGGGCTCTGGATTATCCAATTACAAAGTAACTTTCAATTGGAAAGTAGCGTAAAACAAGATAGACAAATCAATTTTACGCAGATTTCACATGTTAAGAAACTCTACCTATATCAAATAGCAAATGTTTTTATTTGCAAATCTTTCTAATTTTTCTATTTAAAAACTAAATTATATTGACAAAATATACTATAGTGACATAAAATTTTAATTAATTACTAAAAAAAGAATAAAATTTATTTTATTGATAGTAAATATAAAAGCTATTTTTGAGAAATTTAAATTTAGATTGAACTTCAAAATAAAGTTTCAAATGAATTGCAAGTTTTTTTATTTATTTTATATGTTATTATTGCAGCACAGTAACACAATATCGATATTTCCGGATATTTAAATTGAAATTTTCTAATTCAATAACATTATAACTCAATAATTATTTTATTTATTCAATTTTACATTAGTTCAAATTCACAGAATAACAATAATTATTTTTATAATCCTAAATTTTATATTAAATATTTAACTTAATGCACTAAATTTAACTATGCAAACAGTTCTTATTTAATATAATCTGTATTTGCAATAAGACTATGATACAAAAGTTATTTTTTTTAGTAAATAAATTACTGTATATAGATAGCATTAGCCGAATGAAAAATTTCAACTGCTTGGGTAAAATTTATTGTAAATAAATCATTTTTATAAATAAATTGATGAAATAGTTTAACCTTAAAAACTACTACATTAATTCTAATTAAAGACTTTATATATGAGTTTAACATTTTTGTAGACTAAGCAATGGCAAGATTGAGGAAACATAAGACAATTGTAATGTACTGATGTTATCTTATAATATAACATATATACTGAATTGCTATAATAATATATTGTTAACTATAGGAAAAATAAGTACCGAATTTTTTTTTCTAAACAGTAAACATAATAGAAAAGAGGAAAGAAAATTACATTGTTTAATGATTAACAACCTTTTATAAAAATTAAATTTTCCTGCATTTTATTAAGGAAATAATTATAAATATTTTAGGCCGAAGTAAATTAATATTAATTTAGTTATTTATCATTGAATATCAGACTTTGCTATTGCAGGAAAAGTTTAAAATGTTACAGGTGATCCTGATTTACAATTTAACCTACGACTCTCGCATTTATGATCGTTATTTTCATGCAAGATAGCCATTAGTCTCTAAATTATAATCGAAACTTACATTTATAACCCGCAAATGGCACAAAGTCTAGACATCATTCTAAATTAGAAAACGTACCTCGACTATTACATTTTACCAATTGCATCGGTCACATATCTTTTCATTTTACTTAATCTTATTTTATTGCATTTTTGAATTATTTTTGCTGACGTATTTTAATATATATTAAAAATTTTTTAATTTATTTCCTATGTTTTGTTTTCATATTGAATAAGTGTTTTTATATAATGGGCTTTTAAAGACACATACAGTATATCTTAAAATTCAGCGGCGGCTGGTGGACTCAAAAAGTGGTTGTAAGACCAGGTTAGAAAAGTTATTTAGATTAAATAATATATATATAAATTTTGTGGAAAATTATTTTTTTTTTATAAAAATAATTTAGATTATCAATAAATAAATAAATAATTTGTTAACGAAGATTTTTTTTAATAAATAATTTTATCGAACAAATTTCTGGTCCCTAATGACGAATCCTGTTAATATATATAGGCCTACAATATATTAAAATATTATTTAGTTTTGCTTCCATTTCAGTAATCAGATTTGATATTTTAGAGTACACATATCAAACTTTATTACAGAAATGGAAAGAAACTAAATAAAAGAATAGAAAAGAAACTCAAATGACAGAAGACCAAATATAAAATCGCATTCCATAAAAACCCAAGCAGATAAAATCTCATGCGGATCGAAACAAAACCTCATTAGACAAAAATAAATGCGTATCTATATTGTTATTACTATTATAACAAGTGCTTTATATTTTCAATCAATTTCATTTATTAAAAATGGTTTTTTGTCCACATGAGATTGTATCCATTGATGCTTTTTTTGGGCTTTTGCCATTTGAGTTCCTGTTTCGAACAATATTGTGCCTATTGGAATATATCGTTCGACTTACGACGAACTATTTACGACAAACCTCCAACTAATGCTTGCATTATGAAAGAAAATCTGATACTTGTATCTGTATTCTGTTTTCAGAAAGAATGATCTCAGATCGGATGAAAATTAGTATATATTATGCATATCATTCCTAATCGCGATATCTACATGCTACATATGCTTTGTCATGATATACAGAGTGTTCCTAAAAGGTCTGACAAAATTTAAATCATAGATAGTACTCATCAGAACAAAGCAAAGTCCATATAAACATGGGTCCAGAAATGCTCCCTTTTCGAGATAACATAAAATGTAAAATTGAGCAATATATGGAAGAAAGATTACATCATTAATTATATTATCATTTAAAAGAAACAAAAATGGACAAGTAAGAAAAGCGTAAGCTTTCATTAGTTTATTTTATAATACGTCATATTACATAATATAGCTACAGTATATAGAACAATGCAGTTACACATACAGCTGCGCAAATTATGGTCAATCTCTTAGCAATAGGCTATAATTATTTTTATAGTAAATGAAGCATTAATGTAATTAGGATTCCTCTCAACAATAGATTGAGATTGTTGTCGATAATATTAGTGACAAATATTGGCCAAACTTTCTTACATATGTTTTATGACTTTCTGTCGGTATAAACTGTATTTTCGAATATTTTTGTGGGCTATGCAGATTTTATATTTTTGTGCCTATATTACATTTAACAGATATTTTCCGTATAGATATAATAGTTTATTAACAATTCTTTAAAATATATAAAGTTCTTTTTAGTTAATCTAATAATATAGTAAGAAAGTCGTCAACATTATACGATGATCGATTTATGAATAGTTATAGACTGTAATAAAAATCTTTTACTTTTGAATTATAGAAATGAAAATCATTAGATTCCATCATAGACGATTCAGCAGAGGGGCACTGGAGCAATCACATATTTTTGATATTTCAAATTTTATTTTATGGATCGTGCAATTCGGAATTTACTATGACAAGACGATTTTGAGAATATAATAATTTTTATACATGACTGATGATATTCTCTTTTACAGATCCATATAAGAATATATTTTTTTAGTTTTCAGTGTAGTTAACTTTTATAAAAAGCTATCTATTGAATTAATGTTGACTTAAATCTCAACACTTCGGCACATTTAGATGGCTATGCTGTACATACATATAAAAATATCTTTAACTTAACATTAGTTGAATTTAGTACTCATCTGGATTGAATTATATTTTTATTCTAAAGTTAAGATTATCTTAATATTCAATATATGGAAAATTTTCCTTTTTGGAAATGCCTATTACAGGTATATATACTTAATTCATTTTTCTTGGATACATATAATATTAGGATTTAACAATCTGAGTTAGAGTTTAATTAAATTATATATATAAATATAATTAAATTATATATATAAACATTAAATAAAATAAATGAATATACAACATTAAATACATATATATTAGTTTAAATTTATAATATATTCAGGCTTTATCTTGCTTAATAGCTTTTTAAAAAGTTTTCCTAATCACGAATCAAGTTTTCAATCAAGATGTAACATATTTGAGTTGAATTTTCAGAATATCAAATCAAAATTTAAATAAAATTTATAATTTAAAAATAATTTTAAAATTTTGATAAGAAAAATTCCATTTTGTCTTCGAGAAATATGTTCCATTTTTAAATTTATTCCAAATACTGTATATTAAAAAGATTTTATGTGAATTTTATTTTTCACGACTTTTGCCGCACATAAGAAACGTGTGTAACTTTCCCGCAAAAATTCAGTTATTTGCAGTGAAACTACTTTGAAGCAAAAGCATATTTATTCCTTGTAATTCAGAAATAACTATGCTTCTGCTTCAGGGAAAAATGTGATTCTATTTAATGAAAAATAACTCATAAAAATTCTTTTAATGAATTTTTATTAAATAATGAGAATAAGTTTCTTGCACATAAAAAGAGAGACGTTTTTAATAAAATTTTAGATATTAAAATTATTTTTAAACTATTATCATCTAAGTTTTGATTTGATATTTTGAAAATTCAGCTCAAATATGAAAAATCATCATTAGAAAAACTTCGTAGAAAGAATATTACGTAAATGATATTCTATAATATTTATATAATTTATAGGCCTATATATATATGATACAAATATGTATAAATATTTACACATTAATTTCATAATTTTAATGTAATAGATAAATTAACGAACGTGATAAACAGTTTCTTTCATAATCAATGCAAATATTATGATTAAACATTTCTCAGATTAATAATTCTGAAAAGATATTTACATATTCTAGAAATGAATAAAAATATATATATTTATATATCTTAATGTTGTAGATATCTTTAGAAACTAAAACAGGCATATCTAGTAAGAACTATCGTCTAAATTCTTTTGGAATTATTAACGATGATAAATTAAAAGATATATCTTCAAAATAATATCTAATGTAATAATTCTCAACACAGATCATGCAATATTTTTAAGGAACGATATATGAAAGATTTAACAACGTCTATGAAGACGCCACAGATATAAATGAAATTCAGAAGGAAGACTAGGAGAAATAAATGGTTGAGAAACACTGCTCTAACAAATAACGTCCCTAATAAATTTCATAAAAATCTATAAAAACAGTTCAAAAAATTATTAGTAAGACTTTAGAGAGATTAAAAATTATTTGTGGGAAAATAAATAGTTGAAGCTACAGGAAAAACTGATGTGAACTGAGATTGATCTTCAATAGTATAACTTCTCTCTGCTAAATTTCTATTAATTACTTCAAAACATATCAGTAAAGAATCTTAGAAGTTTTAATTTCCGCTATTTTTAAAAGGTTGAAGCTACATAATTAAAATGCATTATTAAGTTCATTTTTATTAGCAGAATATGCTATTAAATTTCATAAACATCTAACGATTAGTTCAGAATTTATTGATGGAAGACGGACAACACATGATCTTATGAATCTCATTTTCCTTCTAAAAACAGATTAAAATTCCATTTTTTCTTTCTTTATTTGAGAAGTTAGATAAAATCATAATAGAAACCTGAAAAATTTACAAACAATACGAAATAATTATATTTATCACATTAACAAGTAATTTTATTCAGAAATAAATATTATAAAGATATTACTGCTAGTTTTTTAATAAAACATAATTGCATTTTTCACAAGTGGTATTTTTATTGATAAATATATGTTTTATTAAACTTTTTCTTACAAGTCTGAAAATAATTTTTAATTTGAATTATCACTCAAAAAAGTTTGGCCATGCCAAACTTTTTTTTTAGCGTGCTGATTGAAAATTTAATTTTTCTGAATGAATAGGCATTTTTATTTTAAAATAAAGCGAGTTTTCATAAATAATTTGGATGGAATTAAAAATAAATTTATCATTTCAATATTCAAATAATTTACTAATTTTTCAAACACTTTTTCTTGTAAAACACTTTTATATCTTTTTATTTATGCTTACTTACTTAAATTTATATTTTTATTATTTATTTATATATTTTTTAATGAAAGAAAGTGCGGAAGTTTATTCTTCAGTCAATGTTATCGTATTTCTGAAGTATTTATCAGAAATCGTTCTTGTTATTATTTTAATATTACTTCGTTTGCCTATTTCTCAAATTTTTATAAAAGTTATTCAGTGATTAGGTGGATGAGCAGTGATTATGTTTGGTTTGTTTCATTGAACAAACCAAATATAATCACTGCTCACCCCTTCTCATGTATCTTAATTCGGAAAGATGAAAACAGATCCTTTACTTTCAAACTGATTGATATAATAGATAAAAAAAAGCATAAATAAAAATAAATAGCAATGGAGTATGAAACATCAAAGATGAAAAATTAATCAAAACATATTAAGCATATTTTATAGATAATTATAATACAACTATTATGTTTAGAAGCTAAAACATCATGTATATTATATAAAAAAAAAATTTAATCAAAGAATATTAAGATTTTCAAATAATTTTTATAGTCGAATTTTATTATATAAAGCTTCAATTATAAAAAATTATAAGAGTGAAACATATAATTTTTATATATTATAGATGTTTCCATCGAAGTTCTTTATTTTAAAGAACTTCGATAGAAAGTCGAAAAGAGTTATTAATTATTAATTAGCTATTAGTTACGAGTTATTAATTATTTCAGATTTTTTACTTCATAAAAAATATTAGTTGATTATTTTTAAAGTGATATCAATTTTCTATGTAAATATTATGATATAATCGAAATTCGTGAAAATCAAATCAAGAGAAAATAAATTTTAATCTTTTATAATGCAATATTTTAATTTAATAATTTTTTAATCAGATTTAGCCATTCGATAAACTAACAATTTTTATATTTATTGAGCTGATAATTTATCTCTCTATCCGAATCAAAATCATTTAACATTAGAAGGGCTAAGTATAAATTCTAATATTTTCCTCCAGTTATCCTTATCATAGTGAACATCAAGATCTGCAAGGATGATTTTAAGAAAAATCTACTCTTGCAAAATTTCCTAAGCTACATATATATAAAAATATTGATAAAATGAGAATTGTGTGATTCGGTTTGAATGCTTTTTAACAATTGCTTCTCAGAGAAATACCGACTTTCTATCAAAAGAGTAGTAGGTTCGAGAGTGAGCGAATACAATTCTTTATTCTATTATTCTCGTCTCTAGAATCGATGACTAGCTTTCTTCCAGAGAGTAATGGCATCACAAGCAATATTGTTGTCTATACATTACTCTCATAGAATCTAGAAAGAAAATTGACTATATTAAAAATTTATATAAAAATAATAAATTCTCGCAAAGACTTGAGATAATTATTTACAATCTACAAAAATCTGTAGTAGGCCTAAGACTCCAGAGAATAAATTACATATATGGAAATAAAAGAATTAAATTATTTTACTTACATAAAAAATTAAATATATCATTAATAGGCCTAATAAAATTTATTATTTCATCAATAATAATAAAATATAAAAATGAAAAGCTACTAGCAAATCTTATATTTATCCTTTGTCAGTTTATGTTATAAAATGCTATATTAACACGATTTATTAATTACTGTATTTTAATCTGATCTGTCGGAGATATAATTTTTATAGAGAAAATCCAATCAAATTTAATTTTTGATGCAAGATTCAATGAAATAAAAATAACTTTAAAGTATTAAAAAAATTAATTATTTTTATATATAATTTTTTATTATATGATCA
>AYEL01074795.1:0-51654 GCA_000484575.1 Olivierus martensii | reverse complement strand
TATATGGGGTCTCATAACAAATGAGAAGCACTGATCTAGATCATTGATGTAACTAAATAATAATGAACTTAGGAGAATTAAATAATTTTATTCAAGATTTATAGAAAACAGATTTAATATTCAAAGATTTATAGTAAACATAATTTAATTTCCAAACTAGAAAATAGCAGTTTAATTCAGTTATAAAATCTTAAAATGTAAAAGCTTAGGAAAACATATATTCTGATAGTTATTATATTAATATGATAACTTAGACTGATTTCTCATAACTGTCTTAAATAACAATTGATAACAGGGTAAAGAATTGTTCTCCAAAAAGTATTGGTTTGATTCTTTTTATAACAGTGTTTATTAAATAAAATTTCAAAGTATTATTATTGACCTATAATTGATGCCATGATAAGAACAAGATTTTAATAAGATTTTTGATAACTTTCACATTAAAAAAAATTTTTTTATAGAATCATTGAAAAAAGAAAAATATATTTTCATAATCAGAAAGAAAATGTAATAATTTAGAATAATAGACTATAAACATTTATCTAATTTTTTTTAATTGATTTTAAAATGAATCAGAAGTGGTGAAATTATCAAATAGTGTTATTATTTAAGAAACAAATGAATTAAAAATTCATTATAATAAATTATATGAATAAGTTATAATTGAAGATTTAGTCATTTAGTAGGCCCAATAAAAAACAGGATCCTATTCTGTTACTTTGTTTCTTAAATTTAATCAAATTTTGTATTGAATAGTGAATTAATAGAATGCATAAAAAATATTTAAAAAATGAAAAAATTTGAAAATTATTGTTCATATTGTATTTCATTAGAAAAGTCATTAAGATATATATTTGAATCTTCTTACAGTATAATTATTTTCACAATAATTTTTGTAATTTTTCTATGTAATTGATGCAGTTTTAAGATTTTTGAGGAATAGAATTGAACATTTATTCTTATTGCAAAGTTTGGTAATGATTGTCTCTAGGATAATAGAATTTATATATAAAATTCTTCAAAATATTAAAATTAAAGTGAAAATTTAAAATATATTTCCCTTTCAATCTAAATGGCATTACTACTATATTACTGGAATCCAATAAATAGCATTAATTAATGATTATTATTATTTATTAAAAAATTGCTGTCATTGATAGTTCTTATTTCATTACATCTATACTGTTTTATCTCTTCGTTCTTACTAAGATTCTTTTTCTTATGTGTTCCAAATTCTAATTTGAGAAATAAATTTGAAGCACAAATTATTCCACAGAGTAAATATATTAGTTCAACATCATAGAATTGCTGAAGTTTTATTTACATATAGTAACAATGATGATAATGCTATCAGTATTGTGATAGTAAAATGATGGCCTTATATCATTTTGACTTCAGTTCAAATTATATGGGTATATAATTTTTTTTTTGTTTGTAGAAGTTGATTTTGTTATAATGTATGAAAGAAAATTTGCCATTTATTTTACATGCATAATGTAAATGTGTCCAATTATTGTTTAAATTTACAAGGGAAAAATATGTGTAAGTTGTTAAATTTTTCCCTTTATTTCAAAGAAGTTCTATTAAAAGAAATATCATGAGATTTTTAAAAAATATTAGAAGGGTAATGCACCAAACTTTTTAATGATTATCATTTTCAGTCATTGTTTCTACTTGTATAACTATTTAGTACTAAAGATATTTGACTAAATTCATTCTATTCTAACTCTTTTAATATTAAGAGAACTGGGATACAGATCTTTGTCTTCTCTTGATACAGTAGGTGATCAGTTAACGAACTGTTCAGATAACGAATACTTTTGCGAAAGATTTTTATGTTTGGATTACAAACACATCACAGAACAAACTATGGCATCTGCAGACTGACAGAATGAGAGGTTGGCCAGATGGCCTCATGGTAAAGCTCTGGCTTACCATCCAGGACAATCCGCGTCCCACTCCTCCAATTTTTCAGGAGGGGTCTGGCCTGGCCCGATGAACCTTATCCTTCAACCATCCGGTTGACCCCATCATTGGAGTTGGCCAGCCTGTGATGAGCTCTATAAATGGCCGCCACCAGATAAAAATATCTCATGAGGACATGTAGGTTTAACTAACCTGATGGATGACAGGCTTGGGTCTTGTGTGTTTGTGAAGTTATAGGTAAGGATGGGAGAACAGTAGTTTTTCCTAATTAAAATGAATTAGGAAACAACTTAAAACAAATCAATGATTTATTAAAGAAGATAAAAGAGAGATTTTACAACATTTTGATGTTAGAATGGCACCCATACCAGATTGAGATAATAGGCTTGGGGATTTCTAATGACCATGCTATTAATTACTTTTGAAAAATCCTGAAGAAGAGAGAGAAGCTATTTACATTGGACAGATTCTTTAACAGAAAATAAAAATAATAAATGAAAATGCAAAACTATGTATGTATATATTATTGTTATTACATATATAAATGAAAATAAAAAATTTTATAATTTCTTACTATTCTTTTTTGGGTCTCCAGAACGAATTAATCAAATCCCTATAAAAACCTATGGTAAATCGATGATTGATTAACAAACATTGTCTTTGAATGGATTATGTTTGTTAACTATCACCTACTGTATTTGCTAGTTATTGACCTTTGTATTATTTTGAAATTATTTTTTGAATAGGAAATTCTGAAGATGAGTTGATAATTTTACAACTTTGCTGTTAACATTGTCATTTAATGAATGCTTATAATTATATTATAAACTCTCTTATAATCTAAGCATTTATATTTTATTATAAATTTACAAATTATAAGACACTATCTGTAACAGCCATAGGTACCCATAAAATAGAACTATATTCAACTAGACTCAATAGCACTTCTATGTGACTGTGGTGTTTTTAGTTATCTGGAAAGAATTAAGATTGAAATACTATAATTTTTTAGAATAACAATTCTGGGATAGACCATGGAGATTCAAATATGGCATCAGATGTATGAGATTATTATTGGGATGATAATTCTGAAATTGATGACAGGATCTCAGACATATTACTGTTGCATTAGCATGACATTAAAATCATGCTATGATACAGCAATCACTTTACAAAAGCATTGAAATATAGCATCATTATGATACCAAACATTTGTTTTTAATAATGGTAACATCACAGATATACATAGATATAGATTACTAATTTAACAGTTTATATGACTATTCATATATAAAGTAAGGAAAAATTTTTTGCTAGAAATGCATAATAGAACTGTAAAAATAATAATTATAAATTTTCAAATAAATATGAAATCATATCAATCATTCTATTAATATAAAAAAGATAGATTGATATTATTTTAAATAATTTATTTGTCACTTTATGAATCTAGTGATTCAGTCAATTCATAGATAATGGCATGACTATTACAGACTGATGATCCAGAAAATAAAATCATTTCAGGATCTCATTTCAAAAATTTTTGGTCAAAAGCTGATGAAATTAGAAAATATGGCAGTATTTCTTATTAATGCAGTTTGCCAAATATCAATCATCATAATTCAAAGATCTTTAAATATATTGCATATTGTTTGTAAATATATTTACTAGAAAACCAAAATGTTAATTGAAATGCAGTAAGTTCAGATTTCTGAAAAAATGTGTATATGCTATATTATTCTTTACTTGATTTAATGAATTTGCTCGTTTAGGTATATCATTGAGCTTAAAAAAATAAAAAAAATTAAAAATCTTTTATGATTTGTAAGTTAAAGATAACTGGTTACTATTTATAAACAGAGATCATTGTAAAGATGTGTATTTCTACTTTTTTTATTGCATTATATAAAAAGTGCATGGCAAATAATAAGATACTTTTAAATATGAATCAATTGCAATATTTTTAAAATTCATATAAATTTTATAAATATTTTGTATGAAACAAGATTTATACCTGTAAAAATGTTTGATTTTAAATATAGTAAAATATATAAAAGAAATGCAATAATTTTTAAATTATCATCATACTAAAAAGTATTGTTTCCTTATTTATTGCATGAATTTTCATTGAATCTCAATCTTTAAAAATTTTGAAATACTAATATTCTCCTGCACACATTAATAATATAACTTTTATGCAAGATGATTTTTTTGTATTTTCAAATTATAAAATTTAATAAAATCTGTGATATTAGTTTTATTTTATAATAATTTATTGTTTTGAAGCACTTGATTGCTTGCTTGATATTTTTTCAGTTTTTGCCTTAAAAGTTTCATTACTGAAATTACTTTAAAAATAAAAAAATTTAATAAAAATTTACATATATATTAAGCAAATAAAAGTTCATATATAGTAACATAAATAATAAAACTGCTTAAAATGAACCAAAATAAACTTTTAATTAATAATAAAGTACTTTCAGGCATTAGAACCAATCATCAATGCAACAACTACAAATTCAAATAACAAAACAGATTTTTTTAATGCAGATTACATTTAAAACTATAGTAATGGTTAAGCATGTGATGTCTTATGTAATTTTTAAGGCATCTGTTAATAAAAGTTACAGATAATATTAATACAAACAATGAAATTTTTTATGTAAATATGATTATTAATAACTTTTTTGATCTGGCCAATTAAATATTCTCAAGCTGCTAGAAGATTGTAAGTTTTTCAAATTAATGACATTTTTATTAAAATATATTTTTCTGATATATGTATCAATTTTCTAATATAAAATCTTTATCAGATATATATGTTAATATTTCTGCATTAAACCAATTTATTTGCATATTCCTTTCAAATATTATACTACATAAGACTGTAGTGTTCCTGCATATTGTAATATTATGCTTATGCTGGTGTATTTTTTGGTTGTTTCCTAATTAGGAAGTATAATTATACTGTATATCAGGACTGTCCAACCCATGGCCCAGTGCTGTAATGAATGCAGTCCAACACAATCATAAACTTATTTAAAACATTGAGATTTTTAAGCACTTATTTTTTGAAATTTGTGCAGCAAATTTAAAAAAATAAAATAATATATCAATATTTTTGATTTACTTTTTAATAAAAAGTATTACAATGCTGTAACATGAAATATCCCATTAATAAATAAGAAATTTGTTACTTTTTTTGTACTAAAAAATAATGAAGTTTTTATTATTTAAATACTTATCTACATTTCCTATTTCCATTATCTAAAATATTTCTTATTTCAGTGATTAAAACTTCTTGAACTGGTCAATAATTTTTTTAAAATTTCTGAATGAAAAATAGTCAAAGATTATTATGCTATGACATTTTTGTTTTTTTTTCATGGTGGATATCATATACAGTATTGTACATTATTTGCTAACTTTTTTGCTTAACAACTATCATTAGAATTAGTATATTTTATGTATGGCCCGAGACAATTTTTTTCTTCAGATGTGGCCCAAGGAAGCCAAAAGATTGGACACACCTGCTATATATTCTGTGTATCTATATATTCCATGTTATATAGAAATATGGAATATATAGGATTAAAGTTTTAATATGTAAATATGCTCATTAGATAGATTGTTTGCTTTGTATTAATATTATCTTAATTTTTATGGCATCTACTCATTAATTTGTTAAAACATCACATATATTTAATCACTTTTATAATTTTAAATGTAATCTATAATGAAAAAAATTTGTTCCATTTACTTTAAATATTAGTCTATTATGATTTTTAATTATTGCATCAATGGGTCTAATCCCTAAAAGTACTTTTGTTATTAATTAAAAGTTTATTTTGATATATTTTAAGCTTTTATTATTGTATAAATTTATATATTGAATTTTTTAAACATCATTTTTTACAGATCAATTACTGTTTTTTATAAAAAATATTATCTTAAAGAATTCTTTATAAAATTGACAAATTTTTAACAGAAATGAAACAATATTAAATTTCAATAATAATAATAATAATGCTTTTTGTATATTTGTAACTTGTATAAAAATTATAACATGTTAAAACTCAATTGAATTTAATGGATATAGATATAGTATGTAAAAACATTTTAGTATATTTGATATATATACACAACTATTTTTATTGTTGAATTATTAGGAATAGAATTTTATGTACATTTGTTATATGTTGTTATTAAATCATTGAATCATGTGATTATGTACTTTAAATATTTTAAGGTTAATAATAAAAGTATTGTTATGATTGATTGCTTTTAACTCTAAGTATTTTTTGTACAATAATGATATCTTAAAACAATGTGATTATTTGATTTGCTAAATAAGAGAACTGAAACTCTTGTTTTATGGTTTTTAGCCAAATTTTGAAAGAAAAGAATTAAGATTACTATTCTGTCTCCTGAAACCATTACAAGATGCAATTGTCGTTAAAGATGAATGAATCTTTAATGGAGTTTAATATTTTAATTTTAATTATTTAAGAATGACAGGCATTCAAACTTCTGAGATGATATACATAAAAATCTTAATATATATTAAACTAAGTTAGCAGTTCTCAACCTTTGTTCATTTGCATGCCTTTTGGCAGTCCATTTCAATAAATACCCTTAACATTAGCAAAATCACAACTTTTGATTTGTCTCTTTTCTTATACTGTTAATGGCATAAAAAGGAATATGTATTAATTTTTTTGCACTCTGAATATACTGGCACATACTCCCAGGCAGTGCCATAGCGAGGCTATGGCGAAGGTGGCTACGGCCATAGGCACCTAATTTAAGGGATCACTACTATCGTCCACCTCACAAAGGCTCCTTTTATATCTTGAGCCATAGGTGCTTAGAGCAGTTGCTACAACACTGCTCCCAGGAGTATATGCATTCCACATTGGAAGCATTGAACTAAATAGTGGATTTTTATAAAATTTAACAGATTGTATTGGCATGCCAACTGATTCTCTAATTTAAACAATTTAAAAATAGCAGTCATTAAATTTCTAAGATTGCAGTCAAACTATTGAACTATTTGAAAGAGTTTGAGTTTGAATAAAGTTGGTATGCCACTGAATTACAGCTTTTAACCATTAAAAAACAAGCCCCTGTCCAGAAAGTAGATAATAATTAGTTCTTTCAAGAATTCTTTATATAAGTATTATAAAACTTTTCTGTTTCTGCATTTACAGTAGATCAAATAATCTTTCTAGCAAAATTTTTTAAACAGAATTGTCATTAACAGAAACTGTGGTTAATTTCGTGTTAATCATTATTAATCTATTAATTATTTTGCAAAATTATTTTATTTACAGTTCTATATTATGCAGTATATGGCTTAGACATAATTTCTAAATTCTTTTTACCCAAAATAAATCTACATGATAGCTTATTAAAAAAATGATTTGTTCATAATTTGATTTCATAACTAGATTAATTAAGAATTTAGATTTTTTAACCAGAAAATGTTAATAGTAACCAGTTAAACTGTTTTAAATATTTTTAGTTTAAATTTCATTAGGTATTTTGAAAATAGAAAATTTCCCCCCGTTTTGCTAGGAAAAAACCCATTTAGAATAGCTTCAAACAAAACTTGTGTAGGTCTATTGATAAAATTATTCATGATTAGCATTTTTTTCTATTTTTAAAGTTTACTTATAGACAGTTTTTAACTGGCCTAGACATTTTAAATGAGAAAGTTACATAGAAAGGACAAAAACTATGAATTGCCGTCAGTCAACATAAAAAGCCGCTTTGTTTAGTTCTCTCTGGCATTTTCTAGTTAAGACTGTTTCAATCTTATCAGTTACTTGAGAATTCTTTTCAAAGTCAATTAGGAAGAGGCGAAAAGGTTGAGATAAAAATTGAAATGATCTCCTTTCCATTTCCTGCTGTCAGTCTTGGTTTGAAAGGAAAAACGTTTTTTTTTTTTTTTCCTCTCTTCCTCCCATCTTCGACCAGTCCTTTCGATAGTTTTCGGTTGACACAGTATTCAAAGTATGCAAATTTTTTAAGTACACCAAATGGAAAATAAAATCATCGTGTTGAATATTATGTAAGTTTGAACAGACTCGTTCTTTCAAACTCGCTACAAAAATTTTCTTTTCCGTAGTGCTTTTGACTAACATAAATATCTTCTTTAAATCATTCGAGTGTTCACTTTTTTTAAATTTATATTTATGCAAATTCGAATTTTTTTTTTTTTTTAATATTTAGATAGAGAAGAAACGATCGATAACTAAACAAGATTTCCTTATTAAAGAGAGGCAACGTTTTGAAAACTTGAATAGTCGTTGTTTGAATAGATTTTTATGTCCTTTTTTCCTCATACTTAAAAAACATTACCTTTTTGAAGAATTAATACAAATTTTGATAGCTGAACTCGCAGTTTTAACAATTCTTCGATTTTTATGGCTAAGTAGTAGTAGAAGAAAAGTTGTTTTTTAGTTTTTCCTGTATTTAAATGTGGGAACTTAAGATGGTCGAAGTCGAAGAATAAAAGAAAAAGAGGAAGATAAAAAACAATGACATAAATTTGTCGTGGCTGTTCTTTTTATATATATTTTTTTCTTTTGCGGATAGAAAATCGAGTTCAAACTTTTCTCTTTGCGTTATAATCTAAAGATTATTTTTATTTGATGGCAAGCAATGCGAAACTTTCTTATAGTTAAAATTCCAAAGGCGTCTCCAAGTAATACGACATCTACGATAGAACATTGGACAGCGATTGATACGAAAGGGGATGTTATGGACTGTCTCCCAACAGACGCACCGTTCCATTAACGTATATTTTATTCCTGTCACGAAGAGTAACGAAAAACTTCGGAATCGATTTAAGACGTTTCTACTTTTATTCTATCCATACCGCCATCTGATGCTTGTTTCTAAAACTAATTAGTTTCATACCGCATAACTTTTAGCGAGATATACTGCAACAGTTTCTTTGGCTTCAATATAATCTGTAATAATTCCATCATCACGAACGTAACTCTTAACTGCTCCGTGATCTTATCTTGAACATAACCTGTAACAATACGGAATAAAATTACGAACATTTAAATTTTATTTTAATACGAGAGTTTTATCCTGGATATTCTATTAGTTATCATCATGATCATCATTTCTTATTTCATCCACTGCTGGATATATATGCCTCCTCTTGTTTCCAAATGTATGCCTACCTATCTCGTACAATCTGCATATACTGGGATATTTCTGTTAATTATAATTTATATAATTATTTTTTTTAACGACTTTCTGAAGGATTTTGTCAATGTCCCACTATTTAAGTTTTGAACATCATGAAAATCTAATGATAACCACAATGCTTCATCCTTTAACTCGCTAACTTTAACCATTTAAAAATGGCAGACAGTAAAGCTTCTATGATACTTTAATATATTTTGAATTATTCATTGAATTTTTACGATATTCAGCAGGAAGGTCAGTTCATTAAAGATAATTTCAATGATGCATCGACTATCTTCAACCATTTAAAAATGATGGAATTTAAATATACAGTAAGATTTTACTGTATATGAAACTGTTAAATTTTTGTGACATTTATCTTAGAAGCTATGCCATTAAATATAATTTTAATGACACATATTTAGCTTTAATCATTTCAAAATAGAGGGCATATTTGTTATTGGTTAATTCTTTCTACAATAATTTATTTAAGTTTTGGTAAAAATCATTCAAAATTAACTTATGTCAATAATCACCTTTCCCTAAACATTCACGCACATTTTTAGTATTTTTGTAACTCTGTTAGTTCTTAATTTTCATGAGCATCTCAGAAAAAATAAAATAGAAAGCGATTTTTATGCATTTAAATTTAATAAGATTCTCCCCCCCGTTTGTTTATTAACTTAAGTGAACTTTTACTACAAAAATTACAATAATTTCGCCCGTTCTAAATAGGGATATCATAGAAGCTTTACTGTCTGCCATTTTTAAATGGTTAAAGTTAGCGAGTTAAAGGATGAAGCATTGTGGTTATCATTAGATTTTCATGATGTTCAAAACTTAAATAGTGGGACATTGACAAAATCCTTCAGAAAGTCGTTAAAAAAAATAATTATATAAATTATAATTAACAGAAATATCCCAGTATATGCAGATTGTACGAGATAGGTAGGCATACATTTGGAAAAATAAAATTTTGAAATGATTAAAGCTAAATATGTGTCATTAAAATTATATTTAATGGCGTAGCTTCTAAGATAAATGTCACAAAAATTTAAGTTTCATATACAGTAAAATCTCAAGTTTGAACGACATCATTTTTAAATGGTTGAAGATAGTCGATGCATCATTGAAATTATCTTTAATGAACTGACCTTCCTGCTGAATATCGTAAAAATTCAATAATTCAAAATATATTAAAGTATCATAGAAGTTTCGTATCTGTATTTTTTTTTTTTTCATTTTTCGAAAGTTTAAATCGATGTGCGAGAGGATAACAGAGAAAGATGTAGTAAAAGTAATTTTTGAGTAAAAAGTCGCGAGTGTGTTGCAAAACAACAAGAAAAAATTCAATTTTCTCTCCAGTATTAACAATTAAAAAAAGAAAAAAAAGATATTAAACTGATTTTCAAACTATAAAATGACTTGTTTTTTTATTTTTAAAAATTAATTTTACAGTTTAATATCATTTTTTATTCACCGTTTATCATTTTTATATAAAAAACAAAGTTTTATTAGAATAATATGTTAATCCTCAAACATCGATTTTGCGTTTCGAACAAACAAATTTGTATAGGTAATAACACAAAGGGTGGTATTAAAACAGGCAAAAACAACATTATTTAATTTTAAACTATACAAGTTTAGTGATCTTAATAATGCCGCATCAACTAGAATTTCTTAATTCTCGGCAGCTAGTTGTAAGTTCTCCCAGTGCGGCAATTCAATCGAACAGAGTGAAAAGCTTTTAGATGTAGAAGGCAATGCTAATAATTCAAGTTTATAACCCTTCGAAAATAGCATTAAAGAGAATTAACAATAACTTTGGTTGTAATTTATTTCTCTGATGTCTCCTGTTGAACGGTTGAAATTAATTGCTAAAGAAAAATTTTCAGATATGTCTACAATGAAAGAAATTAATTCCCGTTCTCTATCGGGTAATTTTAATTTGGAGATTTATCAAATTTAATTCTGATTGTCAAACAAAGCAAGTTTTGGTTTATATATGTGTGTGTGTGTTTACAATAATGTACTAAGGCTAATTTTCTGAATATTGCCGGTTCTCTTGTCTAACATTGACCGAGAAAAGTCCGTTTAATCAACCAAGCGGAGTTGCGGGGAATATCCCGATGATCCCTTTAAGTAGAAGTGATCTAAAATGACAACGGTTGGTAACTATGGTAACGGGATCAGTTGGGAATATCCTTTTGTCATCTTGCACAATGATACTCGGTTTGATTTATAGGAAAAAGTGTCAATGGTTTATCGATATCGATCTTCTGTTTTGAAACAAAAAACTATATATATATATGATTTAAAAGGATTAAAATCGTACAGTAAAAATTACTTTGTAGTGCGTTTTTTTCCTTTCTAAAGCGTGAAAAAAAAATTAAGTTTTGCATATTTAAACTGATATTTGGTAAATTTTTCGGAAGAGGAGGAAAAATTCTTGAAAAATTTTTCTTCTCTACCGTTTGATATGGTGATCTCCATAATGAGAAAATAATCTCTGGATGGAATTTTAATCGACGATTAACTTAATCCACTCCAAAAGTCATGAAATATGGATGATTTTCGGTTATCACCGAGTGACATTCTCTTGCATCCAAGTTTGAATTTAAAACCGAAAAAATAAAATAAAATAAAAATAAAAATCTGCCATTTATAATTGAGAGAAATTTGGCGAATTTTCGAGTAAGATTTTTGTTGCTTATCATCATTTTTTCTTTCGAACGAATTTATTATTTAAAGAATATTATCGCGTAACGATCTAATTAATATGCAAAGCTTGATATTTTCGTCGTATATAAAAAAAATTATAGGAAGAGATTAAAGGAAAGTTTGGCTGTTAATAACACAGTCTATGGAAATGTCGGTGATTCAGAAAGCGTTATGATGTAAAATAGGTGATCAGTAACCGTAAGAAAGGAAAAAAGAATTGCCAATCCCCAGATTTATGGTTGTGACATGTCGAATATAGCTGGAAGCTGAAAGGCAGAAAGGAGGTCTCGTCATTTGGATGTTGTTATAATCCTTGTCTCGGTGCTCTTCTATTGACAACTTTAGCCCAGATGACAGTAACTGCAAGATGGATGCTTCGATTATGAGGTGGTGCGGATTTTCTACCGGCTTTGCCCATCACAATATTTACTAGATTCCTATCTCCGAGATGCTCCTACTGCCCGATTTTATTTTGCTTTTTATTGTTTGTCTTTCTACAGAAGTGTTTGAGAAGTGCTATCTTTTTTTTTTTCTTTTTACCATTATTATTCCTTCACTTAAAAGTCGCAAATTTGAATAATTCAGCTTTCATTCTAGAATATTAAATGTAACGTATTTTTGTTTTTATAACGTATTTTTCTAATGCAAAAGTTACGTTCTCTTTCCTTTACATAACTTAGTTTTAACGCGGTCTGTATGCTCTTAAAAAAAAATTTTTTTTAACGACGTTTGCTAAGTTTTAAACACGTCCTGTGCGATAGATCACCAGTTAAAAATGCACCTGTACTAATTAAAATATATACAAAACTTCCATATAATTTTTATCCGCTTTTTAAACTTGTCAAAAATTTGTCATTATTTTAACATAAGCAGATGAAAAATTCGGTATTCATATTTATGAATCTCGCGTAATCTTCTTTTTGTTATTTTATTTAAAAAAAAGTCTAATTTTATACAGAAATGCAAATTTCTGTTTAAAAAAATTATGTATATAAATTAAAATACGCAAAAAGAAATCGATATTTATAACAGAAACAAATCGGTCACGTATTAATTTCATATTTAGACATTTTTACGCGAGTTTTTTAGTAAAATTATTGCATAAAGAGTGCTTTAAACATTAAGCATATTTTATGTGATATTACTGATGATCTACCGCTCCGTTTACGTCTTTAAAAATATGCAAATTTGTGTTAACGTCCCGAGAAAAAACAGCAAACTAGCGATCGAAAAAAAGGCAAATTATCCGATATATTCTGTTGATTTCTAACTCGTATAAATTTTATAGCAAAAAAACATACTTTTATACTGTTTTAACTTATCTATTATTTTAAAAAGTTCTCTTAACTTCTGTGATTTATTTAAAGGGTGAGAAAACAACTTGTCACTCTGTTGGAGTAGCTTTTGCACGGGTTTCGTCGTATCCTATTCTTACGTCACAAGCTCCCAGAGAAAAACTAGAAGATTCTTACTATTGAGAGTTTTCGATTTAGTTTTTCTAAAATAAAAAGAAAATTAAACAGGAAAGAAAAGGCATTTACATTTGG
The DNA here is from genome assembly GCA_000484575.1 of Olivierus martensii. Taxonomy (NCBI): domain Eukaryota; kingdom Metazoa; phylum Arthropoda; class Arachnida; order Scorpiones; family Buthidae; genus Olivierus; species Olivierus martensii. The sequence goes on along the minus strand of AYEL01074795.1, from coordinate 38,254 downwards.
GAATTTAGTGATCTGTTGGTTTTGTTTATTTCCCTCAAGGCCTTATTTTTAATGGATAAAGTCGAGAAAGAAAAGACGTTTCTCTCTCTCTCTTTCTGATCCGAAATTTGCTTTCTATAAACTTAAACTGCCTTTTTTTTCTTATTAAAACAATTTAACTCGGGAATATATATTTCATATTTATTTTTTATTTTTTTAATTTTACTAATGAAGAGAAAAAATCTGCAGCGCTCGATACAAATGGGGAAAATTCTGTAAAAAAAAGAGGCTAAAAGCTGTAATATAGATTTCGGAGAAAGAAACTAACGACGGAGTTAGAAAAAACTGCAAAAAAAGAGATAAGTAAGGGGCGAACTGATGATGGGGACGAGAAACTTATGCTGAGATAGGGACAAATTAACGATGAGAGGAGGGAGAAATTCTGAAGAGTAAAAACTGAGAGAAGAGGAATGGAGAAAGTAGATGAACAAAATAAAAAACCTTAGAAAAGGGGAACTGACCGTTATATTTACTAGGTTTTCTTCATAATTTCATTGTTTTTCTGCACGGTTTTTAATCGTATTCGGGTTGGTTTCTCAACTTTTTACCGCTTATTCCGATGTAGCGGTGTGTTTTGAGTACGATCACCAAGACAACGCAGACTTGATATGGGAAGATGACAGGTGTTCCACAACGATTGTTTTCACCTGTTCCCCCTCTAGAAATAAAAAAAAAAGATCGGGAGTTTAATTTCATTCGATCCAATCGTTGATAATTTTTTGCAGAAACAAATCCCTTTCCCTGTAGCAGCATTATTCAATGAAGCGCAACCATGTCTTCATCCCGAACGGGGATTGAACTCGAGACAATGCCATTCGCTAGAGACCATAATACGGTTGCGTCTCAATCAGATCGATTGCTGAGTGGTTGAGTGGCATAACACATCGGCGGACCATCGCTCAGAAGGTGCGAAGATCCGTCCCACGTTATCATGTTGAACTGTCCAATGGTAAGCACTCGCTATACTCGCTATGAAACTTTCTCGTTAATCGCTTTCTAATGTTATAGAAGCTTTAAACCCGATCGCAAAAATCATAGCAATACAAGCATTTATACGCTTAAAAGAGAGGAAAAAAATATTATTTTTTAACGTTCTAATTATATTCCTAAGACAAACAGAAAAGATCAGGAATTTAATTAATCGCTACGTCTTAACTGAATACCCGAAAGCGACTTGACTTCTCTGTTTGTCGTTGAATTATTAAGTTGTCTGAAGGTAGAAAAGAAGAAAAAAAAGTAAACCGCTACAAACATTGATTAAAGACGTGAAGGATTTCTCTAATGAAAACCACAAGCGAAATTTCTGTTTTATATTCTAAAATTGCATCGGTTCCGTTTGTTACGCGGCGCCTTTTTTTTTTTTTGTTTTCTTTTTTAGTTTTCGGGAGGGAGCGCGCGATCGGGAGGGCGATTTTTTTATTCCATAATTCTGCGACGTCTTAAACGAACATAACGGATATTTCTAATTTTGTCAATAATGAATACAGACAACTGTATCAACTCCATCACATCCAATCAACTCTGACAAATCAGAAACGCGTGAGAAAAAAGAAAGTGAAGCGAACATTCCGAGCATACTAAAGACATTATTGATGAGTTAGTCACGTTTAGAAACGGTAGAAAAAGGAACAAAAATCGGATGCGGAAGAAACGATTTGGAAGGATTTGTACACAGGTGTGTGATTGCATAAGCGAGCCGCTTCGTTAATTAGCCAGCTTAAATGCGATAAAAACTGCAGGCCGTTTTCGGTTCCTCGAAGTTATACCGATTCTTTCGACTGACATCAAAAAATAGGATTTAAGCGAGGAATACGACGAACGGATTAAGAAAGATAGGTAGAACTCGTCATCTCGTCCCCCGAGGGTACGATCTATTAGCCGGCTAACTGGTTAAGTGCACTTGAATGTTCTGTTGTAGTAGTCGGCGCAAAAACAATTACCATTCGCAGACAGCGCTTGTTACAGTTTTCAAATATTGGCAGACTTTTTCGCAGAAAAAAATATAAAAAAAAATAGTTCGGATTTCAACCGTGTGGCGGTGTTGTCGATTATTTTTATTTTTTGTTTTTGATTGGTTGTAAGTTAAAACGTTCGTCGTCTGCACGGTTCCAAGTTCTTCGAGCAAAAACGCAAAAAAAAATGATGTATAAAACGTAAAGTTTTTCTTCCAGATGCGTCTCCGTCCATGGTTTCGAGTTCGATGTATTCGCGATTGGTTGTGCCTCGCTCTATTGTTGTCAACTCTTAGTTTATTCTTCAATCATCGAATTTTCAATCCTCAGTATCATTCGTCGTTTGGTGGTAAGTAAGCCTAAAAGAAGAAGAAAACTTCTTTTTTTAAACCATTATCTTTCAAAGCTTGATTGTTTAATACTATTTCCAGGTTTCGATTCTTCTTCTTCTTTAAAGAGAAGTATTTTAAATCAGATAGGAAATGAAAACGGAAGTACATCGTGTCTTAGAAGTCGTATTCATCGACTTCTTTCGGAAGTAAGTATTTTTTATAAATGAAGAACAATTTAAGCAATTGTAAATCGGTTTGTGGTTTCATCATTTATTCATTCGTACAGATCGAAGAAAAGACTCTGAGGTTCTGGAAAGAAGCTAATTCTAAAATTGCTCTGATCAGAGGTCAAAGTTCGATCATTATACGAGATTTCTCTACCTATCAATCCGTATTAGAAAATCTTGGTTTTATTGTCAAGACATCGTCCGGAGGCAACAGTTCGGGTAAAAAATATATATAGTTTCAGACATGGGCGAAACTGGAAGGGGTAACTTGGGTGCCTGGGAACCTCTAATGTTTCAGTAAATAAATAAATTTATTTATTTTACTTATAATCATGTGTTTTACATGTCTCTTCATTTTTTATGTACCAGTTTTAAGGATTAATATGTACAGGAAACTTCCATATAATGCGGTACTTCTGCAACACGGTTTCATTAACACGATTAGAAAATTGCGAAAATCGTCGAAATAACACGGTATTCATAAAACTTAATTTCGTTCTACACTGTTTAGAATTTATAATAAACGTTAATCCCATATAGCCCACTGCCCACCGTTTCATATTACACGAGATTTTATAGTAATCTAAGTACCCTGATACTTTGTTTCCATTCAAATAAATAATGAAATGTATACTCACCTTTTTCTCATGGTTCCCAATAATTTAGTCCAGTTTCGCCTCTAATTTCAGACTTCTAATGATGATATAATTAACACTTAAGAACATTTAATTCATTTAATAAATAATTGTTCAATTCGTCTTTCTAGATAATCTTCGGCCCCATCTGTTGATTTGCTTTACTTTTTCTGATCCATTAAATTGCTGGCAGAAAGATAACAAACGGGAAGTAAAATTAAACAAGCTCCCTTCTCTTCGCAGTAATATGTGGCAGAGAGAAACTATTTGTTCGCTTCTTCGTAAGTCTAATGTGTCTTGTTACGTTTTACCATCAGATTACGACGTCTTTATCTCGTCGGCCTCTTCATCCAATCTCAATTGGTTGGTTCAGTTCCAATCTGGAGAAAGTTGGAAAGTATTGGAAGCATCCGTCATCTCTAAACGAATAGATGAGTAAGTTTGAAAGAATGGATTTTTATAGCTTTTTCTTGGACTTAAATTATACCTTTTTATCGTTATCTGTCGCTCCGACGACACGCGTTTAATCCATCGTGATTTGTACGCTTATAAATATTTTTAATAGTAATTGCGTGATGTATTTATGCACCTGTCAAGCACGGCTTCAGAGCGATTGATCATTGTAAATGACTCTATGTTTTATTCTCGAGCTTGACATCTCTTTGAATAGTTTTATACATTTATGCTTGTACAAGTGACAGTTATTTGTATTTTAAATAGCGATACAAAAAGATAATTTATCCACATATAGATATGTAATGTTCAAAAATCGTAATGTGACAGATTTCGTTCTATTCGAGCCATCGTTCAGCCTTATCCTGTATCGCCTCTCACTGTCCTGGGACAACCAATCACTCTTCGCTTGTATATTCTCATCACCTCAACATTTCCTCTTAGATCTTACCTTCACACTCAAGGAATTGTATACAGAAGACATTTAGTGGGTAATAGAACTTTAAGAAAGGTGATTCTTTCTGCTTTCGTCTCAAATTCTTGTCTTAAAGCTTTGAATTAAGACACTCTTTGTGTTTCTCTTTTAGATTCCTAGCCAAGTGTGGAACATGAATCAATTCTGGAATCATCTTAGGATTAAAAATGGCGATATTTCAGTTAGATTAGCGATTCGAAGATTGCTTGCTACTTTAACTGAGATTTTATTATCTCTGGAGACTCTTCTTTCCAGCGAAGATAATACGCAAAGAAGGTGAGATACTTCCTTTAAAATAATGTTTTAATATGAATCATTTTTATAACCGATTTTATAAAAATTATAATTTTCAATCCAGTTTTAATAATATAATATATTACTAATATAAATTTTTATAGATTTAAAAAGCGAAGACGACAGATATTTTATAATTTAAAATTAACATCGGAATATATTTTTCGTATAATATAGGTTTAATAAAATCCATTCATAACACTTAATTTATAGTTTTTTTCTAAGCAAACAGATTTGAAAATTTTTCAATTATCTTCTAATACAGTGTTTCCCAAACTATGTTCCGCGGAACACTGATATTCCGCGGAAGATCAATAAGTGTTCTATCTTATACAGTATTTGGTGCTACCACCTTTTTCCGCGAGGGGGCGGGACAAGTCGAGTTCTCAAATATCGCCTTTGTTAAAAGCCGAAGTGTCCGGTATTATCTTATACAGTATTTGCCCACACCCATGAAGGGGGGCCGGATTGTGAAGAACGGGAATCGCTGGGCTGCGTCTAGCACCCCGAAAAAACTTTTCAGGAGATGCCTCATCCGGTCCTCCGACGTGGCACTCCAATGCGTTATCACTCGGCCGCCGGTTTGACATATTAAAAACATACAATTGGCAAAACATAAGAGTTAATAAATATATTGTATAACAAATTTCCATCTTAACTTTATTAACAACACAGATCAGATTTTACGAACATTTACTCGTCAAATCATTAAAAACGTATTAAAGAAACGATACAGTTATTTCATACAACTTAAGTGTCAAAGAGAATAGTAATATTCTCTAATATCTAAAGAATGATGATGATCATGTATAGCCTGTACCTAAGGCCGCTCTAAGATTTTGCCATCCAAAGCAAAGTTGAGTGCCCCTCTTTCCCATATTAAAAAAATGGTTCAGAAAAATATATTTTTAAATTTCACAAAATAAATTTATATTAAATTTAAAAAATAAAATAATAATATCTTACGCAGATTATGTTACGTTTTATTCATTTCTTCGTTTGTTTTGATTTTTTATATATTTTTCTTTTTACAAGTCAATCTTTTCTTTCTTTTTAGATGCAAATTTTTCTGTTTTGAAAAATTTAATTTCTTTACTATTTTGTTTTACAAGAAATAACAGAATGACGTTTTTCTTTATTTATACAATGTGATTAATAATTTTTAAAAAATTATTGTACCAGAATTTTACATATCTTTTTATTTTTATTTATTATTATTTGTTTATTTTAAAGTTTTTTTGGCAAATTGCGTCCTTGAAAATTTGCAGCCCCAAGCAAACAGCTTGCTTTGCTGCTGGCTAGCCCTGTCCGTATTTTTTATTTTTTGTCAACAGATGACGCCACTTTCCACTCAGTGAGAGTACTACATAGAGGGGCGAAACAACCCATTCCACAGGCCTCCTCTCCTGCGGAGGGGTCAGCCGGAATGTGGAGGACGGGGTTCGACTGGCCGGGGCCCTGTCTGTATTTATGCTTCTACTCTGTATACTATAAGCGGCACTTGCAAATATGAAGACAAGGCAAAAATATCTTTAATATAATCAGAATATTAAATACAGTGTTACTCTTTTAAGTATGGAAAAAATTTGTTCATAAACATAATAAAAATGTTTATTTATTTAAACATTTTTATTATGTCGATGAAATCGATAAATTTACAATTCAATTCAACATTCTTTCTAAAACTTTAAAATTGTAATAATAAAAATAATTGTATTTAGAATAATAATTATCCTCCAATAAGCTAATAAAGCGTTTCCCAAACTATGTTCCTCAGAACACTGGTGTTCCGTAAAACATTATGAAAATTAATATAAGCCTCATATGATATTAATGATGATTTTAAATGATTTTTATAATTTTACGTAGCCTGACATGAAAATAGTAAAATAAGCTAGCTACTCCAGTTTGTATATATATATATATATATTCTAGAAGTAGATATAGGAGTTTTATTGAAAGCAGATAACTGATTACAGAATGTGAGATTAAATTATCGTATATTAATAACAACGAACACTATTAGCAAATTCTCCTATTTTCATCACAAATTATAACAAAACATTTAATGTGAATGATTTAACTGTGTTTGTGTTTTTAAAATCTTATTAAACTGAGGTTCAAATTTTGAGGTGCTTATTATAAATAGCGATTTCAAATATTCATCAGATAAATTTACCTTGTATTTTGACTTGATATATTTCATTCGGGAAAAAGTTTGTTTGCAAAGATACAGTGTCCCAAAAAATACAGATAAATTTACAAGCAAATTTCTTCAAATTTCGAAACTGCTTAAAGTTCAAAAATTTTTAAAAATCGATCAAGTCTCCTATTTTGTATTTATCTTTAATATGTTCATTTTCTTGAAGTTCAATAATTTCCATTTGAAGTTGATATGAGACATCAGTAACAACACAGCCAAACGGAATATAAGGCGTCTTGGACCAAATATGGCGCAGCATGAGTATACTCTCTATTTAGTGCCCTAGTCCTTTAGTATTTAGCAGTAATAGCGGTTCGTTTGGTAAAGAGTAACCAAATGTATAATAAAAACAATAAAAATTAAAGTAATAAAATATAAATTTTTAAAATAAATTTTCCAATTATAATAAATTTTAGCATTTATAAAGTAAAAATTGAAATATTTTAATTTGATTACTATGTTTTAATTCAAATATCAAGTCGAAAATAGTAATAAATTCTCTACTGTGATCCGCTTTACATGGTATTACTTATCGTTAATCTAACTGAAAAGACTCGTCGATCATCGAATTTGGCCTTGAAAGTTCTTTCTTTGAAAAAAGTATAGGTCAGACTCCTTGAAAAGGAAATTTTAAAAATAAATTTTCAAATTATAATTAATTTTAGCATTTATAAGTAAAAATAAAGTAAAGTATAAAGTTATTATAAATTTTAGCATTTATAAAGTATAATTTTATAAAGTAAAATTTATAAAGTAATATTTTAATTTGATTACTACGTTTTAATTCAAATATCAAGTCGAAAATGATAATAAATTCTCTACTGCGATCCATTTTACATCGTATCACTTATCGTTAATCTAACTGAAAAGACTCGTCGATCATCGAATTTGGCCTTGAAAGTTCTTTCTTTGAAAAGGGTATAAGTGAGCAGATGAATTGTAGCGGCAGCGGTTTGTGTATCTGCTGAACGGCAAGTAGTAACAGAGGGTGCGACTATTGCTTCTACACCCCATCTCAGACTGTCCCGACGAGGTCCCAGCTAGATATGGCAACCCTAGTCCGGGCCCAATCCATCGATTCCTGTCCTCTACAATCCGGCTGACCCTCCAGAAGGGTGGGCAGCCTATAGAAGGACTTGTTGTGCCCCGTCATATTAACATTTGTTCCTTTGGATTAATAACATTCATGGGCGCAGCCATCTTGAAATAACTCGTTGGATAGTAGCGTAAATAAAATCCGCTACAAAACGTGACGTCACTCACTCAACAAGTTAGATAGTAGCGCTACCTTGAAGGCGCGTTCAGCAAAAAAATCTCTCAACTGTTCCACAACAGTTGAGTCTGCTGAACGCAGCCAATACTCGTTTCCGATTAGTTGAACCCGGTGTACAGACAAACTGTATCTCAGTGTACAGACTGTATCTCAGTGTACAGACTGTAATATACAATAGCTATAACTTGGTAAATGCTGAATAAATATAATGGCTTCAATTTTAACAAAGTTATGTGGTGGACATATTCGAAATTCTGATATTCGAAAATTCACAACTTTTTCCAGATGCTGAATGTATTAATATTTGCAGAATTATAAAAGTTTAGAACAGCGTTTCCCAAATTATGATGAACATTTATTGACTTTCTGCGGAACACTGGTGTTCCGCAGAAACTGCATACTTCCTTAAGTTGGGAAATTGATTTTCTTTGATAAAAGTTTTATAAAAGTATACAAAATTTTTTCTTTAAAAATATCTTTCAAATCTAAATTACTTTACATATCTATTATCTCCAATTGAAGTTCATTCGCTCATTTTCTATATTTACCTAAACGGTGCTGTGAAAATCCGTATTTCGTTTTTTCAGTTAAGGAATTATTTTATTTTATTTTATTTATTTTGTAATATTTTGTGCGACGCGGGCCGCACACAATACTAATGCGGGCCGCGGGTTGCCCATCCCTTCTATAGACCATGGATGTATAACACATCGATGCTATAGAGAAGCGTTTCCCAAACTACTGTTACATCGGGCATAATTACAATTTGATAATAAATATTTGATTTGTTTTCTTAACTCTTATATAGTTACTTGCCTATAAGAACATGCCAGCCGTCAACATAAACATTTTCAAAGATAATGCCATGTGTCACTTTAGAAAAATTTTAAAACTTAGACAAAAATAAATCACACTGGACAACTCTTTTGTGAGACAGAGGCCCAGTGAATCTGAAGCAAAGTCAAGTAGTACCAAGAAACAAAAAAAAGAAAAAGAATCTTCTTCCAAACAATAACATTTCACTTCCTCGCCACCTTCCATTTTCTCCTTCAACTCTCTTCCATACAGATATGGTAATACCAAGGAGTAAACTTAATTTAAGTTTTCGTCTATATTTGATCTGCTTAGTGCCGTGTTTATCTTTTTGTGATAGATTTAATGGTTTCCATTGATTTTGTATTAAGAAATTTTGTACAAAGTACTATTGTAAAAGTTTAAATAAGCAATTATCTGAGGTCCCGGAACGGATTAATCCATTTTACATTAATTTCCATGGGGAAAATAGTTTCGGTTTGCACCCCGTGTTTATTTTGCGGATTCTTATTGAAAAATTAGTCAATTGGCGGGCCGGATAAAATCATATCGTGGGCCGTAGTTTGGAGATCCCTGTCCTAGAAGACTAACCATTCCGAAAACTGAACATACACATGTGATTATAGAAGTCCTCTGCAGGTACCAAAAAGGAAAACTTCGTATAAATTCTTGGTAACAAACCGTTTTCTAAATAAATATACACATCTTAAAAACATTAATTCTTTGTTCCGAACCATATATTCCTAACAGTACTAAAGTGATTAAAAAACAAACTCAGGTCCATAATTTACCACTAGGCAAAAATTAAAACGATATTAGAAATTTCAAAGTGATGCGATCAATTACAGAGTTTCCCATTCTGTACTTGATTTAAGACGCAACATCTGTTTTATTAATTTTATTCCGAAGAAGGCTAGTGAGAAATAAGTTGTCTGTTAATTGTCACATCTATATTAAAATTATGCCTAGTTATTTACATTTCATAAATATTTTCAATTACAAATTTTACCAAAACATTCCGAGAAAAATGCCAAAATATTGCATTCAAACTATCACACAACCAATTTTCTATCTAATAATTTAAAAAGATGAATATTTTTTATGTTTTCAAAAAATCAATGTTTGGAAGCAGATAATGCAAGATTTCATTCGAATTTTTTTTTTTTTAAATAATAGCATCCATGTTATGTACTGTATTTAAACACCACGTCTAATTATGCTAGCAAATAAAAAGCACGATATTGTATTTGAATGTTTTGGTAATTTCTTAAAAAGTCATTTACAAAGTTGTAATATTTCTGAGCCAGGGTGATAGATCGTGCGCTATTTATATGTAATATAAGGCGATAGATTTTCATTTTTTAATAAAACTATCATTCTTATTAAATTAAGCAAGATTTTTTTTATTAATTTTCCTTGGATACATTTTTTTCGATTTTATTAGCAAAATTGTACTCCTCAAATAATGGCAATGGCCTAGGGCGCCGTAATTTGCGGGCAATTGCTTAAATCTGCCTAATTATAGAGTCGACACTGCTAGGACATTTAATAACCGATCTGTTTTCTTGGAATTTATAAAAGGACACTGCTTTTGATGAAAATCAACGCTGTTCATTCGCATCATAGCGGATCGTGTTCTAATGGATTTGATCTGTATATGATGGCATTTCAGAGCCAGCTCAATATCTGATCAACACCTCAGTTGCGATTGAGTCTGTACCTCTGAAAAAATTTGAATGTATGTTATGCGGAATCGATCTAAATCCTTCAGGTGAAAGTAAAGCATACTGCTATTAAGTGGTCTTCAAAATATCCTTTGAAATCGATCTTTAAATATAAAATCAGAATTGGAGGCAAGTTTCGATTTTGTTCTAAAGAAATGACAATTTATCATATTTGGATCATTTTAAAGTGAACTATCAAAATCTAGTCCATAATTAAAATTTTAGAAAGAAATTTAGAATATTATAATTAATTAATGGAGAATAGTAAAATTTTAAATGTTGTTTATATTTTAACAGAATCAAATAATTTTAGCTTGAAAATTGCGATTTTTTGTATCTCTTCTGTAAACATAAAAACATGGTTTTTACATCCAACGTCATTGTGTACTTTTGCTATTAAGAGATCTCAGAAAAATATTTGCATCACATTGCAAAGATATTCACTATTTTTATTAATATCTTTTCATTTTTACTTTTTTTTTCAATTGATGTTCTGTTTCACATGAAATATATTTTGTGGATGTATACAGTATGCATCTAAAATTTAAATTTAAAAAAATTGTAGAAGCTGTAACATCGAGTTTTTTAATGCAGTAATTGTATTTTTATTGAACTTGTTAAACCAAAATTCTGTAAATCAAAATATTGTAAATTAAAGGATTAACTGTAAGCCTATATAATTTATTAATTCTGGCAAAACTGATAAGGAAAAGTTTTATAAGGAAACTTTTAACTATTGAAAATACAAGGAAATATTAAAGATTTAGGTGATAAAGTAAGACATTCTTTTCAAAAAGATTTTAGCATTTAAAATTTCGAAATATAGTACTTAATTTTCCTAGTATTATTTACACGGCAATTGCAATACATAAATTATATTCTAATATCATTTTAATATTCATGCAGTAAAACTACATTTGATCTCCAAGAATACAGTTTGCAGTAAGTATTGTACAGTATTAAGTATTGTATCTGTTGTTATAAAATATTTTTCATTAGACCAGCATTTCCCAATTATGTTTCGCGGAAGATCTGTGTGTTCCGTAAAAAATTATGAAAATTAATGTGTGTCTCATATGATTTAATTAAAATACAATGTCAAGTTGAAACTGGGATCGCTAGTTTATTTTAAGCTTTAAGAATTCATGTTTAGACAAGCTGAGACATGTTTGAACAAATACAGTATAAAAAAGACTAGTTTTGGGATGACCTGATATTATAATATCTACAATTACATACTGTGGCAATTTATTTTAATCAATCAATTTTTTCCTCTAATTTATGTCAATATATTAGCCTAGAGTAAACTATGTTTGCATGGACAGTTATAAATCGTTTTATATCATTGTTAACTAAAATTTTTTTATAAATGCAATTAGGTTTTACGCATTAACATTAAGCAATTTAAGAAAATAACGAATCCTGTTTGAGAATTAAAGTAGACTTACATTGAAAATGTATAAGAAGACCAATCATGACGAGAAAAGCGAGGAAGAGAACAATGCCCAGCAATATAAGATAACGCTCCATTATTGTTCTTTCTTTCCATGTTGGACATTTTCTAATAAAGAATATGTAATGTTAAACATATTAATCTTTAAAGTTTAAGTACTTATGCATTACATCTCATATAGTGTTATACTGTATACAGATTAATGTGGAATATTATTAATATATTTAATATATAAAAGAAAAAAAACCTGTAAGTTTAGAATAAAAAATCAGGAATAGCACCGATCGAAAAATGAGAATAAACTTAATACACTTTCCAAAAAAATCATACCTCCATCTGATGGAGGCGACAAAAGATAGGCGATGAAATAAAAGAAAAACATCCACGTAGTATCTGAACTGGTGCGCACCGCCATCTTGAAAGTTCTCTGACCATTCAGCGCAATAGCTGAGATACGATGGCAGTAAATGACAATATAGTACAATAATCGTTTACAAAAGAAAACAGTAGAATATAAAATCTGTAATTCTCTAATACAGCGTTTCCCAAACTATGTTCCGCCGAACACCGGTGTTCCGCGGAAGATATGTATGTGTTCCTTAAAATAGTTGAAACAGGAATCGCTAGTTTATTTTATATAATTACAATTTGATAATAAATGTTTGTTTTGCTTAATTTATTTATTATTAATATCTATCTGCAGTATAAAATAACCAAGATGTCCGTAAAAATTTCAGGATTTGTGAAGTGTTCCGTCATAAAAAAAGTTTCAGAGACCCGTAAAAATTTCAGGATTTGTGAAGTGTTCCGTCATAGAAAAAGTTTAAATTTCAGGATTTGTGAAGTGTTCCGTCATAGAAAAAGTTTGGGAAACACTGCTCTACCTCATCCAACGGAGGCCTCTTGATCCCTGGTGGGTGCAGCCCCACCACACAGGGACCCCGTGGGCCCACTGGGGAGATGAAACCGGGTCCCATGGGCCTGGTTCCCATTGGTGTGGGGCCGTTGGGGCACTTTAATTTAGTTTTTATTCCTTAATTTTTAAATTATGAATAACGACAAAAAAATTTTGGCTTAGCAGAAATTCGAGAGTTAGATTTTTCTAACGATACTCTATTTATAGAAATCAGTACAATGGCTTGACTGTAAAAAGGGATATTCAACCAACCACATTTCACTATTAATATATAAGCGAGAGTTAGATTTTTCTAACGATACTCTATTTATAGAAATCAGTACAATGGCTTGACTGCAAAAATGATATTCAACCCCCGTGCAATTACTACACATTTGAACTAATGCTTAATAAAATATATAGTAAATAAATATTCAAGATAAGCTATTATTATATATATGCTGTTATATAAAGTATTATAAGATTAGATCACAAAAGTATATTTCTGCTCATTTATATGAGCGGGTAATTTCTAGTATATACATTAATATATATTTGCATCAAGATGTATAAGTACGTCATCATGAAAGTGTTCTTGCCAAGAAGTTTGAATATAATTCTTGGGCGGCCGGATGGCCGAGTGATAACGTTGTCGGCTTGCCACGCAGGAAGACCCAGTCGGATGGCCGAATGGTAACATGCTGGCGTGCCACGCAGGAGGACCCGGGTTAGCATGGTCCGGTTTTTCGGGGTACTGGGCCCGGCCCGGTGATCCCCGTCCTTCACCATCGGGCAACCCATTAGTTCAAATGTGTAGTAATTGCACGGGGGCCCATGGAGGCTGCACCCCATGGGCACCGTGCCCCCAACGGCCCCACTCCAGGGGTGGGCCCGCGGGTTCCCCACCCCAATGGGAACCAGGCCCATGGGATCCGGTTTCATCTCCCCAGTGGGCCCATGGGGTCCCTGTGTGGTGGGGCTGCACCCACCAGGGATCAAGAGGCCTCCGTTGGATGAGGGCCTACCCCCAACGGGCCTGGACCCTTGGGGCCCGGTTTCATCTCCCCATGGGCACCAGGGTCCTTGGGGCCCGGTTTCATCTCCCCACGGGCACCGGGGTCCCCATGGGGTGGGGCTGCACCCTATGAAGGGGGTAGTTTATACTAGCCTGGACCCTTGGGGCCCGGTTTCATCTCCCCACGGGCACCGGGGTCCCCGTGGGGTGGGGCTTCACCCTGTGAAGGGGATTCTCTAAAAAAACAAAATCCACAGGTGGCGCTATAATTTAATAAGGGCCGCCATTTAATGGTCCAATTATAAGAGTATGTCTGTAATCAAAATGTAATAAATAAGAATATATATAATAATCTGTTAATAAAAATTCATTATTAAATCTAACTTATTATTTAAAATAATTAGGTGTGCTGCCAAATTTTAAAACATTAAAATGTGTTCCTCAACTTAAAAAAGGTTGAGAACCACTGATCTACATTATAAAATAACCAAAGTGTTCTTCAGGATTTGTGAAGTGTTCCGTCATAGAAAAAGTTTGGGAAACGCTGGTCTAATACATCATTACATCTTGTTCTGCTTTAATATTGAGTTCAGTAGTGGTTTCTCTATGTTAAAGTCCACTTGATGTTCTGATTGATCTTTTTATTTTTTAAATTTCTCTTAAGGTATTCTATATATAATTCAATTTTGTTAAAGTTTGTTGACAATTATCTGACAAATTCCAGTGTCCATGCTAATTTTTGGTTTGTTGTTTCTAAGCCATTGAAATAAATAAGTAATATAATATACTATAAATAATATATATATAAAATGAAAATAAATCTACCTATGCTATAAAATAAATAATAGTATAATAAGATAAATAATCTAATATACTATAAAATAAATTTTTACGGAATACCTGTAGTAATACACATGATTACAATTTGATAATAAATGTTTGTTTTACCTAATTTATTTATTATTAATATCTAACCTATACTATAAAATGACAAAGGTGTTCCGTAAAAATTTCAGGATTTGTGAAGTGTTCCGTCATAGAAAAAGTTTGGGAAACGTTTGGTAGTATTTTTGTTTTTGCATATTACGCCCTTTCCAATCGGGAGATTACTAAGGGGCGGGGCCAGTTCCAACCACCGGTTCACTCACACCCGTAGAGGGGGGCCGGATGGTGAAGGATGGGAATCATCGGGCCGGGCCCAGACCCCCAAAGAAAACTTTTCAGGAGATGCCGGATCCGGGACGCGAATCCTGGTCCTTCTGCGTGGCACGCCAATGCATTACCACTCGGCCATCCGGCCGCCAGTAGAGTAGTCGCGGGATGTCCTAGTCGGATTGATTCATCTTGGACCTCGTTTAACTTTCTATAGGGAGGTCCTGCAGTGTCGAATAACCTCAGAAAGAGGTGGCGCCGGGCATCCAGAGACTATTCCAAGTGAACAAATTCTTATTAGGTCGGTAAGAGCCTGGCTACACCCACTCCTCGCGGGCGATGCTCTGTAGTTCGCCACTCGACTGCCCAATCCCTGCGGTCCGGAATTAAGAATCGGCCGACATATATCCTGCGTAAGGTACGACTCCTCTAAAAGGGTCCCAAATCCCAAGATGCCGTACTGACAGGATGATTGGCAGAAGGATAGAAGCCTAAACAGTGCCCATCCGAGAGATGGTCGACCTCGGACTGTAGGGGTACTTGTCCCAGACTAAGGGAAGCTTGCTTCCCTAGGGAGAATGTCACACTTCATAGAGTTGCTTCAAGCAAATTCAGCCATGGCGAGGCACAAAAGCCCGGCCATTGCATGGCGTCAGTTGATATCGTCTCCATGATGGCCTCCGACAGTCTACAAGCTATAGACTACGTAGGCTGCATCGGGATATGAAGCGGGGGAAATCTCTGTTCGCGATCGGCAGACAACGGGATGATATGTGCCTTGAGTGCTCACCCATTCCTTGGAAGCAATATCTTTCTGAGATCTAGGTGTTGTAACTGCGGATATGAGCAAGAAACTTGTGCATTGCTGCGCTCGGCCGGCCATCGACTCTGTCACGGGAGAGCCGACCTTACAGAGGTTTCTCCTGTTGAGGGAAGACCTACCGCCGTTGAACTTTGATTTCGTCGTGGGTTGTCTTTTCTGATTCTTCTCTTGACGCTGCCTGTTTTAGCTATTACCGGTTGCTACAGCAATACTGTGCACGAGAGACCAAAGTTAGAAAGATGATCTATCTGGCGGCGGCTGGATCAGCCTAGTCTCTTTCGTCCCCACCGTGCATTTGGTTATGATTAAAGCAGAATTACATCTCGCAGGAGGACCCCTGTAGTACCTTCTTGATGGAATAAGAACTCTTACTCTATAGGGCAATATCTTAAGATCTTTATGAGCCGTCACATATAGTACAATATATCCCAAGTGCGATAGCGTAACTAAAATTAACCTAACATATCTATATTTCCATCTCATTATTATTACTATGATTAAAATCAACTATCATCTGAATAATCGGGAATGCAGAGGTTTTTTTTGCAGTTTTACGCCCCTTCCAATCAGGGAGATTACTAAGGGGCAATTGAACTGAAAAAAAAATGAAATTGATGACGCAGTATATTAATAATAAATAAATTAGCCTGGAACCCCGATACGTCTCGCAATTTGACATTTGAGTTTCGCGGGTTTGCGCATGCGCATGCATGGAATTCTGTTACTCAATTATCGCCAATTAACTCAATTTCAAATCAAAAATAGACTGCATATCGTCCCTCCCATGGCAAATTAGCGAAATTGCATTTATGACTAATTTAACTCCGTAAAAATTTCAGGATTTGTGAAGTGTTCCGTCATAGAAAAAGTTTAGGAAACGCTGCTATAGTGTATAGACTAATCAGTATTTATCAACTTAATAATTACAGCGTTATCTAGCGACACATTGATTATTATTCTAATGCCAACCTTGTCATATTCCATGTTTATACTGTGTTTTATGCTTTAAAAATTCATCGAATAGCTAACATTCTTTAGCAGATAACTAAATTTGAAAATAATAAATTTGTTTTTGATAATTTTAATTAAATTAAATTAGAAAGGCATTATTAATGCATATTAAGTAAATCGCTACTTGTAATTAGTACTTTAAAATTTGAGCCTGAGTTTAATAAGATTTTAAAACACAAACAAGCTACATCATTCACATTAATGGTTTTGTTATAATTTGTGATGAAAATATGAGAATTTGCTGATACTGTTTGTTGTCATTAATATACAATACAATAAAACTCATATATTTAGTTCTAAAGTTTTTTTTTTATTGATACGACTTGTTGAACAGTACTGAAGTACCGAATATGGCCCTCACCATGAAAAGTTTGGCGACCCTGATCTAAATAAACTGAAGTTAATCATTAGACAAATTTTATCCATATTTGTTTAATCATTAAATTTAATTAGTATTTGGTTATTATTTGATACAAGTGTCATATTTATAATTTTAATTTTTCCTCTTCATATTTTAAATGTACAAATATGGGAAATTATGCAATATATTTTTTTCTTTTTGTAAATCTAGAATAAAAATATCAATATTAGCTTGCTAAATAAAAAATGAAATGCTTTAAAAAATCAACAGTAAAAACTAGGAAACACCTCCTATTTAAAATGAAAGTATATTATATAATATAACGTTTTAGCAAAAGGTGTCATATTATAATATGATTCTAATATGTTAAGCTATAGGGCATTTTTTATGGGATTACTATATTTGTTTTTTTCATAGTCTAGTCCTCTACTCATGCAAATAATTAATTCTAGAGATTTCTACACAGTCAAAAATCTGTACAAGTCAAATAATGCATAAATATGGAATATTTTTTTATGATGAATGACAATTGAAACATTTCTACTTATAAATGAACAGTATAATTTATTTCCTAAAATAATTTCTCTTTTTTTTTTTAGCTGTTTTTATTAAGATTATCTGCCATTTTACATTTCTTTGTCATTTTTATAGTGAAGAAAAAATAAATTAGTTTATTAATAAGACAATAGATGGCATTACTAGTTTCTAAAAACTGCTTAACTTTGAAAACATAAGTTGAAACCATATAAGTAGAGGATTGACTGTATTATAAAATGCAATTACTATGATTTAAATTTATAATAATGATTTTAGTATTATTTTAAATAAATTACTGTAAAAATAGATCATCATCTAAGAAAATATAACTTTATAAATAATATGTAGCATAAAATTTCTATTTCTAATAAATATCAAAATAATAGTATAAATCTAATGTAATTTATAAATAGTTTGTTATCTATACTTTTTCTTTATGTGATGTGCAATGTTATTTTTATATAACTCTTAACCTTTTCCTATCCAAACTTAAAAAACAAAAACCCATCTTACCCTGTAAAGGGTTATGAAATATGATACTTAATATTCGATATTTTGCGGTAACTTTTTTACTTTTTATTTTTAGGCATGAAAAAATTATATTTTGTTGTCCATATACTCTGTCCTAATATCATTTTTTAATTTTAGTTATAGGACCAAAAGAAAAAAAGAAAAAAAAATACAAAAGAATTAGGCCTAATTTGCATATGTAAACAATACATAATTTACTAATAAAACAGTCTTCAGCACTTATTTAAGCGAAAAAATTATAGTTTAATAACTATTAAAGATATTTCAGCTTAATAAAGCCATCATCAGTAATAACACCTTTAAATGGGACGAATTGGAACAAATTAAATTCTTCGAATACAAGAACAGTAAATTAGAACATAGCATAATATTTAAAATAAAAGGAACAAATTAAATTCTTCGAATACAAGAACAGTAGATTAGAACATAGTATAATATTTAAAATAAAATTATAATACTAAATATAAAAATAATAAAAAATATATACATAAAAAATGCAAACATAAATAAAAATATACATATAAATTATGTAGTAGACCAGCATATATGGATAGTAACAGTAATGTTAAAAATTATTATAAAGTATCCCATACGGGTGGGATAGTTTCAGGGGGGTTATCATTAATCACGTGACTTTTTTACGGTATTGTTTTATAACCTCAGCATACCTAATATACGATAAGTCAGCATACCAATATACGATAAATTATTACAAGATCGTATTATTTTGGCATTTTGCCAATGTATGTCAATGTTATACTCATAAGCTGCCCTTGCAAGAGCAGTGTTCAGTTTAGCGGTTTTTATATCATATTTGTGTTCTGCCAGTCTAGTTTCTAATGAACGGATCGTGCTCCCAATATACACTTCATTACGATTGAAATCATTGTTAAATATAGGTATGACATATATTCCTGCCTTCTCTTTTGGTGGTAACGGAGGTTTAACATTTCTTAAGTTGTCATACGTCGTATTCATTCTACTAAAAGGTAAAACCAAATTCTTATCATTCAAGGCTTTTTTTTAAAGATTATATGGCGTTAGTGTACAGGACCAAGTGTAAGTACTTTTTATTAGGTTGTATATTATACTATAGATTATGCAATGTACTAGATGTGCAATTTAT
Source organism: Olivierus martensii (assembly GCA_000484575.1). NCBI lineage: Eukaryota > Metazoa > Arthropoda > Arachnida > Scorpiones > Buthidae > Olivierus > Olivierus martensii. The sequence goes on along the minus strand of AYEL01074795.1, from coordinate 18,930 downwards.
CGAGTTTAGGATCCCATATATAAACGAGGGAGTATATCCATGGATAGTAGCTTGATTAAGAATGAGTTTGAATTCTTTTTCTTTAGAGAGCGCATCACTAGAATGCATGAGCATCCGATTTAAAAGAATCCGGAAGGCTGCTATTTTAAAGGCTACTTAAATGGGTCCGAGGACCATCTTGGTATAAATAGGGGAGCATACGTATGTTTCCTATAGACATTCGTAATAAGATTATTATTATAGATATTAACCTGCACATCTAAAAAATGGACACTTGTATCCGATTGTTGTTCAGCAGATTTACGCAATCCTAAGGTTTCCTCATTAAAGGATTGTAACAGTGTCAGCTAATATAAGATTGTCAGAAATTATAAAGACATCGTCAACATATCGTATAAACATCTTAAAGTTATTTTTTAGAGAAGGCAATACCGATTGTTCTTTGTATCTGAGAACTAACTCAGCCATGATACCTACCATTGGCCCACCTATAGTACGCCAACTACTTGTTTATAAAAAGTATCATTGAATCTAAAGTAAGAGTTATGCGCTATAAGATAGCAGAGATCCCGTAATACCTGTGGGGGAACATTTAAGTCCTTGGTGTTCTCAAGGAGAAATCTGTTCAAGAGTAAACATGCAGGAGGTATATTTATCGATGGATAAAGCTGCGAGTAATCCGCCACAACCATAATATCATTCTGCTGAAAAGAATAAGCATTAAATTTTTGCAAAAAATCACTGACGATTGTGTGGTATAGCGATATCCCTTCATTTTACACAAGCACCAATTTGCAAGTTTCTTTTCAAGAGGTGTAAGGGGAGAGTAAGTTTTATCCACCATAGGTTTTAAGGTGATTAGATGTTTGTGTGTTTTTATATATTTTCTTTTCAAGAGGTGTAAGGGGAGAGTAAGTTTTATCCACCATAGGTTTTAAGGTGATTGGATGTTTGTGTGTTTTTACAAACGCATATAGCGGTGGGCAAGTTGGATTATGTGGTAAGTTCGTCTTCCAAATTTCCGGAAAGCCAGGCCTCTTTATAATAGACGAAACTTTCTTACATAAGGCTTGAGTGGGATCTGCAGGTAATATTTGAGCAGTTGATGTTGTTACGTATACAATGTTACAATTCTATGCTTATGAACTACGTTTCTAAATGTAGTTCATAAGCATAGAATTTTATAAATGCCGTGGAGGGGGGCCGGATGGTGAAGGACGGGGCCCAGCACCCCGAAAAAACTTTTCAGGAAATGCCGCAGCCGGGTCTTCCTGCGTGATACGCCAACGCGGCTCGGCTTTTACCACTCGGCTATCCGGCCGACGGAATGCTGAGGTTTGAATAGCGCAGGTGAGCTTTCATAAGCATGAAGATAAGAGCGACAGAAATAATAGCCACATATCACTTTCCAGCAACCATGACCACAAATAAAGCTAGATGGGTCTAATTCAGTGGTTTCTCAATTTTTTTTCTATTCAGGAACACATTTTAATATTTTAAAATTGGATGTTTGTGTGTTTTATATGCTTATTTCTGTGGTTCTCAACCTTTTTTCTGTTGAGAACCATTTTTCTGTTGAAGAACACTTTTTAATATTTTAAAATTTGGCGGGCCACCTAAATATTTTAAATAATAATTTAGATTTAACAACGAATTTTTATCATCAGATTATTGTGTTTATTTATAGATATATTCGTATACGTGATCATTAAATTTCGACCCTTATTAAGTTATAGCGCCACCTGCGGATTTTGTCTTTATAGAGAAACTATAATTTTAATTTAATTTGTATTCCTTAATTTTTGAATAACGATAAAAAATTTTAGCTGTCGCAGAAATTCAAGGGTTAGATTTTTTTAACGATACTCTATTTATAGCAATCGGTGTAGTAGTTGGACTGCAAAAGGATATCCAGCCAACCACATACTATGCTATATATTCACTATTACTATATATGATTCATACAATTACATAAATACAAATTCATTCTTAATTTTTCGCGGCACACCTTCAAAGGTTTGGCGGCACAGTGGTTGAGAACCACTTGCCTAGATTCTAGACCTCATTTGAAATTTACTATAAATTCTCAATATTTAAAAAAAATTATCTAAAACTTCTCAACGCCTAAATATTTTTCGTAACAAAACCTGCAATTTTATAATATGCGAAATATATATAGTTGTATATCACTTGTTTTTAACTTTTACATTTTTTCTTGAGTTTTTATAAATTATGCAACAAATAAATTATACAATTTTATTTATATATTTTACTCTGTACGTTTGTTAATGTAGATCAGTGTTTCCCAAAGTGTGGTAGATCAGTGTTTCCCAAAGTGTGGTAGATCAGTGTTTCCCACTATATATATATACCCCCCAGGGGTACGGGAAGAGTTTGGTGGGGATATGCACTGCACCGTGCTTAGCTGAGCCTAATTCTATGTTCTCATGAATCAAGTCAAGACAGTCTTGTGAGGCGTGAGATGGTCCAGTGTGACACGGCGTGAATATACCGCACTTCCGTTACAGAGACAACTTACTTCGTTAAAATACATCCATTTTTTGACGAAGGGTACTCAGCGTTACGAAAATTATAGAAGGGGTACACATATGTTAAAATTTTGGGAAACACTGATGTAGATGAATAAATGCATATTAATTTTATCGATCTATCAAAGGAAAAAAAATTCATGTTTTTAAGATATCTGAAGTAATACAGTAATCATATTTTACTTATTACATAATTTGTATATAATTATTTATAAATGTACTTTGAAAAATACAGAAATAGAACAGTTATTTGAAATTACATTCATTATAGCAGTGGTTCTCAACCACTGTGCGCGGCACCCTAGGATACCGCCAAACCTTTAACAGTGTGCCGCGAAAAATTATGAATGAATTGCATGTATGTATATAATTGTATGAATTATATATATTAATAGTGAAACGTATTTGGTCTGGATATCACTTTTGCAATCGAACCACTGTACCGATTCCTATAAATAGAGTATCGTTAGAAAAATGTAACCCTCGAATTTCTGCGACAACCAAAATTTTTTGTCGTTATTCATAATTTAAAAATTAAGGAATAAAAATTAAATTAACCTATAGTTTCTGTAAAAAGACAAAATCCGCAGGTGGCGCTATAACTTAATAAGGACCGCGATTTAATGACCCCATATATGAGTATGTCTGTAAACTGAATGTTATATTTATACTTATTTATTACAATCTGTTAATAAAAATTCGTTGTTAAATCTAAATTATTTATTAAAAACAGGTGTGCCGCCAAATTTTAAAACATTAAAATGTGTTCAACAAAAAAAAAAGGTTGAGAACCACTGCATTATAGAATCACTACAATTCATCTTATTCATAATTATAAAGTCTTTTTCTAACTGTAAATTCTTGACTTTAGCCAAATATTCATTGCAGTTAAGATCAGAAAATTTATCTTTTAATTACTGTGTATTTCACTCTTTAAAACTGATTTTTTTTTTAATATTTTATCTTTCATATATAAAAATTTACTAGCCAATTGCTATAATAAAATAATCATAAGTACAGCTTAAATCAGGGGTGGGCAGTTATTTTCTGCAGCGGGCCGGATAAACAATCTTCTGGATGAAGCGGGCTGCAGAAAAATTGAAAAGTATTTAAGGGCGAATTTAACCTTACGGCGCCTTAATTAATTAATGTAATGTAATTATTAATGATAACATTAGGTAATTATTAATAATTACCTAAAGTTACTTGGACTTAAAATGACTACTCACGTTCAAGCAAGATTGATTCTTGCACAACATTCCTCTCATCATTACACGGGACAATAATAATGGTTGCGCCAATTTATTTGCACAGGTTTTTGTCAATCTCGCTGTTGTGTGTAGCCACTTTTGTAATGCACAAAGAATATAGTTGTGTATCATTATTATTTAAAAAAAAAAAAAATTCTTTTCTTGTGTTACTTTCTTAGTTTTTGTTTGTATGCAGAATTCAAAAGTATCCGTAGAAACTATTTTTTTTTTTTTTTTTTCATTAGAAAATAATTCGTCCTAAGAATTAATAAATTCAGATAATTTTCTTTAAAAAGAAATATTTTATTAAATTTATTGATTGATTACTATCTATCTATTGGATCAGAAAGTTACAAAATATTAGGTATCTACGTAATTAATTTTGTAAAAACAAATTTACAACTTACTGTGAATGGCGAAATTTACTATGTTCACGGTTAATATCATCAAAATTTGGACAATCTCGCTAGTGTATACGTACACTGTAGAGTATCCATTATTTTATTTTTTCTTTTCGACTAGAATTTTACGAATGTGGGCTTTGAAACTGTAGTGTATTCTAGTTTATGCAGCGGGCCATACAGGATGCCTTCGCGGACCGGCTTTTGACCATCCCTGGCTTAAATTAATAATGCAGTATTTGTATTTAACAAGAAATTTGTTTTCCTAAGGACATGACACAATGTAAACGTAGATAAAAGATAATACAATAAAAATTTCTCTTACATATAAATTTATTTAAAATCTTTACAAAAGATACTAAAATGTACTGTACCTAAGAGAATGGTATATAAAACATTCAATAATAATCAGTTCCTTACTATCATCAAATAATACAGCGAATATTAAATTATTCAAAAATTAATAATATATAATTAAAAAATTTAGAATCTTGCACAAAACTTCATTCAATTACATGGTTATAAAAATTTTTTATCCAATTAAAATTATATAAATTTAGGAAATTAAAATGTAATGATTGACTGTCTATAAATTCCTTAATTCTTAATATTCTGTAGTATTTAATACTAAAGAAAATAAAAATATAAATAAAATTAAAATTCAAATAACCTTGTCTTTATAATATAAAAGTTTTTAAATTTTGATCATCATATTGTTTAATTTACTAATGCAGCTTATCTATTATTTCTTTTTTATTAATTATTGAAATAATTTAATATCATAAGAATGATTTTATATTTAAAACTGCTGATAATTGGTATTAAAATAGATACCAATTGTACCTATAATTTCTATAAAATAACAAATGAAAAATAAATGGACTTTACAATAATATTCACATCTGAGCAATATAAAACTGGAATGGTATGTCAACTCAAATTGCAAATTTTAGCTGCATATTGTTTTCATAATGTAGCCCATAAAGATGAATTAAAACTTATTCGTTCTGCTCTTGTTAACAATTCTATATTTGCAAGCTAGAGAAGTTTTAATGAAAAAACTGTCTATGGGGAAAAAATAAAAATATACAAGTTTAATGAAATAACTTCCAATTTTTCCCCTTGGAAAGTCAATGATTTTAAAATTTTCAGCTATAAAGCCAAACAAATATATAATAAAACCTTGATTTAATAGTCTAATATAGAAAAGGAGCATCACCTAATGCTAATGTTGCAATAAATTTGTATATTTATATAATGATTCAGAATATCATGATCATATAATAATAAATGCAATATTGTATTAAGATCATTAAACACATTAATAAATGAACAGCTATAATAATAAAAAATTTAATTAAATAATATTGAACACTAAACAAAAAAATATATATTAAAATAAGCATCTTTGAAAACAATGTTATTTCTTAATAATCTGACAGTATCCATCAAATTCAATAAATCTATTAAATTGATGTTTTATTATCTATTTCCATGTATTATAATAAAAAATATTTTAGATTCATGCTTTATATATATGTTAAATTTATATCAAAGATGGTGTTTTTAATATTTATTACATTTTGTGTAAATCTTGTTTGTATAATCTTTGAAATAATTTGAAAGTAAATTGTTCATAAAATTAATATTGCAATTTACAATAGATATCTATAACTTATTCACAAGAACTGCCATCTAATAGCTAGCAATGATAGATATTCAACTGAACTTTACTTAAAATTGAAATCATAAAATTTATGTTTTGTTAGAATAGTGATGCAGTTTCAAATTGCTCCAAGATGAATATTCTCAAGTTTGTTGGAATCCATTCATGAATCAAAATAATCTTTTAACTATTTTATATAAAATGATCACTTAAATAAGTACAGTAGTTTTACTACAAAACATGCAATTTTTTAAAATACTAAAAATAAGAGAATCATAAAATTTAATATATTGCAAACAAGGGAATCAATGTTGTGGTTAATACTGTAGTTTTTTTGCATATTTTATTGATTGTAGAAATTTTGATCATTTAAACTATTTTTTAAATGGTCAAAGTTACATATCTCAATTATCTACCTCGATTATCGCAGTTATTGTTGCCACGAAAAATACCGCAATAATTGAATCTGCAATTATTGGGATAAATAATGCATGTAAAATGGATGATCATTGCCAAGGAATTTTCAAATCTATTAATTAAATTTTATATACGTGGTAAAAAAGAAATATGTTAAATATGCTAATCTTTAAGCTGATCACTCTACGTTTCATCTTGATAACTGTAGACTTGATATCATTCTTGCTTCTTTTAGCATTCGTTGTAGGGATAAATAAGAAGAGAAATAAATTTCTACATGTACTTCAGGCAAAGGTGGACAGTTATTGGTGAGTGGTGAGCAGGTGCCATCCAATAAAAACAAAGTGCTACATGAGAGTTACCTCGAGAGTGGCGACTCGAACTAAATGTAATGCTGGTTGCATATGTAGTGGGCTATATATCACAACTGTGATAATTTGAATTTGGAGTGCAATAATTGGAATTTTGTTATCAAATTATAAACCACGATAAATCAAGAATTGCAATAATCGAGGTATTCCTGTAGATAAAAATCTTAAAATTGATATATATGTATACATTATATCTAATATATAAAAATTCAAAATAACAGAGTCAAATTTCATAGAATAACTATATTTAAAATATTCTGTCAATATCACAATAGCTAAATAATAATTTTTATTTGTGGCTATTAGACAATGGTTTTAAATCAGAGCCCTCACTACCACTTGAAGGAGATTTCAGTATTGATTCTTGTAAATCATCAAAAATAGTCTCTCTCTTTTTATCTTTTGCAGATTTTCTCAAATTTCGTAATTTTTGTATTGCATAAGCTATCAGTAATGGAAATGGAGTCATTATTGAACCAGCTACCGGAACTACAGATGCTAAATCAGAATCTGGTTCAGAAAGAGAAAATCCAAGAACAATAATTGCTATACCAGTATTTTGAACACCTGTTTCTATTGTAACTGCAATAATATCTTCAGTTGCTAGACCACAAATTTTTGATACAACAGCACCAAAAAGAAAACCTAACCAAACATTTGCCATTGCTGATACTACTACTTGCCAGGTAAATAGTTTAAACATATATAAATTAGCATAAGTGCCAAATATTATAATAAATAATATCATCAAAATAGAAGCAAGTGCTAATATTTTTCGACAGAACTTTGCTACACGTGGCAAAAATCTTTGAAACAAGAGTCCTACACCTAAAGGAATAAGCATACATAATAATGTTAATAATATGTTAAAATATGGTACAACTGTTTTTGTATTTTCAAATAAAGTGGTTCCCAATGTGAAGAGCCAAAGTGGTATCATTCCTGAAAGAGAAAATTATACATATTAGAAATAGCTCAATCAATTAAAAATCTCATATTATAATTAAAGTTTAGATCTTAAATAAATTATATTTTTTGTAATTTATTTATTTACAAATATGCCTCTTACTTCTATATTACAATTGCTTGTGCATTTAAGAATATAATATAAATATTAAGAAGTCTCAGGTTTTCATCAAATTTAAATATTGATATCATTGCTAAATTAACTGATATTAAAATAGTAAAGCCCTACGAGTATATTTAGTTTATTTTAATTTATAAATATTTTATTACATTGCAATATTTTTTTTAATTCAAATTAAATCAATTTTGATTTTACTGCAGTTTTTTTACAAAAATATTTATTCTTTAAAGCATATCTATAAATAGTATTTAATGTTTTTTATCTAATTCCTCTAAAATACACATCCATTTGGTCAATCTGCAGTTTTATTTCTAATTTTGGAGAAATTATATAAAAAAAATTTAAAACTGCTGAAGAGATATTTTTGTAAAAAGGTTAATAATGACAAAAAAAAAATTTCTGCAATCATACCACTCTTGCACTTTGTTCACTACACATTAATGGATTTTACTGCTGATATATTTGATTATAAATTTTTATTTTATATACTGATAACTTTAAAAGATTCAGATCACAAAATGCTTTTCAAAAATTAAAGAATAAAGTTAGATTTTAAAAATTTATATTTTCACGAACATTTTTATTTTCTATTATAGAATAGAACTATCCTGATTAATTATAAAGATGGTTTTGTTCCACAATAGGAATCTTATTTAAAATTTAAATTCAGTTTATGAGTTTGAAGATACAAGAATTCAATTTTTATGTTATTCATATTAATTCTTTTATTTTGATTCTCTTAATACTTATGCATAAAATATATCTTTCGGACATTTTATGTCTAACAAAATTTTTCAAATTTTATTATTGCCCTAATCCTGATTATTTCTTTATATAACAACAATTATAATTGTGATAGTTAAGAATCAATGCTTAACACATCAAATTTCACATAATCCTAATTAAACAATACAGTAGATTCTCAATAGTTTATGCTGAGTTCATTTGAGGTTGTTTTAATCTGAAACAACTCATTCTAGTCAGTCATTTTCTTTATTGTTTATTAGAATAAAATTTAGGTGTATGAGTGTGTGCATGTGTCTTTTGAGACATTTGTCTTTGTTTATTACGATGATTTTCCATGTATTATCATGCTGTCAGTTATTGATGACTATAGATTTCTTATTCTAGAATTTTTTGTGACAATTCAATTATAGATTTTTTTTTTTATCATTTTCTGGATCTAACTATATTTCAGACAGTGCTATGTTATTAAGAATAGAAAGATGCAACACTAATATTCTGATTCTGAAAATATTTCATGATTTTAAAGCAATGAAGTGATACTCAACTTCTTAGAAGAGATACTCAACTGCAAGTAATGCTGAATTGTAAGTAAGCAATGAAGTGATATTAATAAAAAATAAGTTTCAGAGATTTTTAGCATGCTAAATAGAGAGAATCTTTATATATATATAATATAATATGTAAATAATATATTTTATCATTAATAAAATCATGCATTTCAAAATTTTTGGAGAGTTATACAATATATTTGTGTATAGTTAGATCTTTTTGTAGTTTGAAATGAATGGTACCAAAATAATCTTAAACTATAGAGATTCTATTGCATATAAACTATATCATGTAAAATTATTGCTTAATATCACATTTCATTTAAAACTATATATTAATAATTTAACCAATCTAAAAAATGAAAAATTTAAAGAGATGTTTATCTAATATTATTAAGAATTAAATATCTACAATATTGAAATTTTTCAGTTAGTATCTATAAAGATACTAACTGAATACTAATACCCAACTATTCAGAAATACTAATACCCAACTATTTAGATACAATTTAAGATCTTTACAAAAAAAATATGCAGATATTTAACAAAAGTAAGAATATATACAATATTTGGTACTGCCAGGGTTTAGTGTTCTAAATATGATAACCTCAATGTTTCCAACTATTTACATTCATTCAAGAATGTAATTTAAAATGCAAGATAATGACAATGGTGTAATGTTTTTTATATTCTAGAATACTTTTTAAAGAATATCATAAGTTATCTTATAAAGGACATTATTTTAAAAAATAATAAAATGTTTCTTCATTCTGTCTTCTCATTATTTCTAAAGTCTCCATCATATATGCATGTGTTTTCTTTTTGACGGTTTTTATTACCTTGGCTTCGTCCCAGCCTATTCTCATATCATTAGTGTAAGCTTCTATAGATAGTGCTGTATTCAACTTACCTGTTGATACGTCCTTTTTATGTTCTGTTATTCTTTGGCTTAACTTCCTTGTTGTTACCCCTATGTACGACTTCTGTTGATGGGTGTTGATGTTCTCAATAGGTATTTTATATACGCCCGCTTCTCATAATCATTAAGCAGATCTTTCTCATTCCTTAAAGGTTTGATTTATGTTTTATTTATATTCTGTTTAATTTACCCATGCTCCTTACTATGGCAGAGGGAGTAATGGGTAACCATAGTAACCATGTGTGTTTATTTATTTTTATTCTAATTTGTTTGTTTTGTGTTTTCATTTAAATCATTCTAGAACTCTGAATTCGTTTATAAGAAAGAATGAATAACGAAAAATTCGTTATGATTTGGAACCTGAAGATAGCAGAAATGTCGAAAATGTTAGTTCTGTGAATAAACAATTTTTATTGAATTATTCTCTACTGCGTACAGTGCTGTCTTTTTATTAATATGTTATAGAGTGTCTAAGCAGTTAGTTTGATTATAGAATATCTTTGGCTTTTCATTTAAATCATTCTAGAACTCTGAATTCGTTTATAAGAAAGAATGAATAACGAAAAATTCGTTATGATTTGGAACCTGAAGATAGCAGAAATGCCGAAAATGTTAGTTCTGTGAATAAACAATGTCTATTGAATTATTCTCTACTGCGTACAGTGCTGTCTTTTTATTAATATGTTATAGAGAGTCTAAGCAGTTAGTTTGATTATAGAATATCTTTGGCGAACGTTTTCATTAATCCTACCATCTTCAGGCCAAGTTGTTCTAAAACTGATTTGAACATTCTGTGGAGCCTTCAGGATGAGTCAGGCACAGGCTTAAGCCTTAAATGCTTTAGTCAGGATTTCTGACTCCAGTTGGGTTTGAATGTGTCCCAACAACACAGTTTGATTCTGACCGAAAAATGCGGTTGTGGCGTGAATAAGGACGGGGCAGGAGAGCCAGTAGACACAATAAGTCACACAACTCAAATTAACATTAACAATAAACATTTAATAAGAGAGATTCCTGTACATTATCATACATGTTAACAGTTTAACACATCAGTGGAAGGATAAATATCTTGTCATTGAAGTCTTGACACTGGTGAGACAATCGATGGTCTAACTGCACACGTACAAGATGAGTTTGATTATAGTGAAGAATAACGACAATGCTGGGCTTCAGGAAAAGGTTGAGAGAGTTCTCGATGAAGCCGATGGTGAATATGAACGGATGAACAAGCTGGTGAACTCAGCAACACCTGTACATTATCATACATGTTAACAGTTTAACACATCAGTGGAAGGATAAATATCTTGTCGTTGAAGTCTTGACACTGGTGAGACAATTGATGGTCTATCAGTGACTGCACACGTACAAGATGAGTTTGATTATGGTGAAGAATAACGACAATGCTGGGGCTTCAGGAAAAGGCTGAGAGAGTTCTCGATGAAGCCGATGGTGAATATGAACGGACGAACAAGCTGGTGAACTCAGCAACGGACAGACGAACTCGGAAACGGCGTTTTCGGACGGGACAAACAGGAAGACGGAGACAATGATCGAGTATAACTAGGAGAATGAACAATGAAAGATGATCAGGAAAAGACTCCGACCCTTTGTTTAGTGGGTCCTTATATCATTGACCGTCTCCTTCCCCCATCGGTCCAAAGGCAGGCAGTCTGGGCTTCAAAGTGACCGTTCTTGGCCCAGTTCTCTCTCTTAGTTCGACAATGATCGAGTATAACTAGGAGAATGAACAATGAAAGATGATCAGGAAAAGACTCCAACCCTTTGTTTAGTGGGTCCTTATATCATTGACCGTCTCCTTTCCCCATCGGTCCAAAGGCAGGCAGTCTGGGCTTCAAAGTGACCGTTCTTGGCCCAGTTCTCTCTCTTAGTTCTTATCTAGACCTGATAATTCGGATCATAAATCCATAATTGTCACCCGAATAAAGATTATTTCTGATGTGTTTTCCAGCACAGTCCCTTATCTTCGTATTTTATGATAACTATGATTGATCTTGTTCTTAATTATCGTCTTTCATACATGATGTTTTCACTAGTAACATTCGTAAGTGATATTAATTACAATGTTTTCAATTTTCGTCGAATCACGTGACACTCGCGTTCATTTTGTCCGATCATGTGACTCTCACAATTAATTTGTTTTCGTCTTTCGTCTTTGTTGTCGAATCACGTGAACCTCACGAGTTCCTTCATTCGATCACGTGACTCTCACAATTCTAATGTATCATGTACAAAATTAAAAATCAAAAAACAAACAAAAATAAAAAATCGTTGCTAAGTTACAGCAGCCAAAGATATTCTATTGGTAAGATAAACCTCAACTGTGGCAAGTACTATTGTTTGTTAGTAATATTAGTGATTAATCATATAATTTGAAGTTAAATATGTATATATGCTCATATCCAATTTTCATCAGTTGCTGAGGTATTAACAAAAGTTTTTATTTAAAAATCACTTATCAGATACAATAACAAAACAAATAAAATTGAACAAATTTAATCAAAATCAGATTAAAACAAATGTTGAATGTAATTACCATTTTTCTTATGCATGAATTCACATCTATGGACAATAAAACATACATTTTGATGATGATCAGGACTTTGGCAAATTTCTGCAGCAGGCTTTTTTGTGATTGTGATATATCAAATGGTCGTGATTTTCAATATGAATGAAGTACAATTTTTCTTTCATGCAACTCCATAAATAAAAATCTAATTACATTACATCAGGAAAACAAGGTGACCAGGCAATGGGTCCTCTGCAATCTCATCAAAATATGCATTGCTGATATTTATTATTTAGCAAGGTTATGAATGAATTATTAATAAAACACAAGGAAGAAGAAAGCACATAATTCATGTGCTTTCTTCTCCTTGTGTTTTATTATAGAAACATTAATTTTAAATGAAAACTTTTGTTATTAACTCAGTAACTAATGAATTGGATAACAGATTATTTATATTTTTTACTTCAAATTGAATGATTAACCATTCCCTATTATTATGTTGATATCTATTAAATCATTCTATGTAACAAAGTACATGAAGATTTATTTTCTAATATTTAAATAAAATTGTAAAATAATTAAAAGTATGGATTTCGTAATGCAAATTACCGTGCAGCTTTTGTAGAGAGATAATGCTGGATAATATGTTCCAGCACTGATATCTTGCCAAGCAATACCCATATTAACACCATTTTTATAAAATGTGATCTACAATTAAGAAAACAGAAATACATTTATTTAATTGTTATATATTTTAAAAAAATTTATAATTTACTTTAAATAAATACCTTACTGCCTGGTAAAGGTTTCAAACCCTTAATTGCAGACTGAATATCATCTTTATCTTCAAAATATAAATAACTTTTAAATTTCACAAGAGGCTTAAATAAAAAAATAAATTTTTACTATATATACAGTATACAACTTCATAATATAATATATTAAAAAATAACTTTTCACATTTTTTTATTATTGTAGAAATTATAAAAATATTCAGTAAACAAGAGATTTAATTAATTTTCAGTATAATTAAATTTCTAAGAAGTTATAAAGAAAATATTTGTTTTAATATTTAATCTTTGAATTTATATAACATTTTATATTCTAATTTTACAAGAACTTCTCAACTTTACAAGTTAATTCATTCCTGAAGTAGTATCATAAAGTAAGAACTTGTACACCAAGAATTTTTCAAATTTCCCACAGACATAATGTTATTCTATTTTTGGAAATTAAATTTGACCAAAATAAAATTAAATAAAAGTCAGAAAAATCAGAAGTATATGATTAAACAATGATTTATTTATCTAAATAAATGTAAATATAGCCTTTAAAATCAAGGAAATTGTGATAATAAAGAAATTATTTATGGTATACAAATATTTAGGAGTTTTTATTCATCATCATCATTATCGACAAATAAATAAATGAGCTTTTATATAGTGAGTAATGTCTTAGGACAACTTGGGAATGAAAGTTATTTGCATAATTTTCCAATGAAACAATGGCAGTTGGAGTATAGCATTTCTTGAATTTTTCAAGAAATGCTGCACTCCAGCTGCTTAAATTAAACAAACAAACATTACTGATATTACAGAACAAACATTATTGATATTAGAATTTGATTTGTCTTAACTTAAGCTGTTAGCTTAAATTAAAACAAATAGAATTTGATTTGTTTTAATTTAATGTATAATCAATAATGTATCTTTTTATTTTTATAATTTAATGTGTAATCAATAATGTAAATATCAATAATGTATTTAATTATAATATTTTTATTTTATTTTCAATTATTATAGGCATAATAATTTTTTTTTATTTACCTTATCTTTGTAAGTCTGAGGCAATACAACAGTATCATCAATTGAAGGAAGATGAATTAGAAAACCAAGAGTGTCACCTTGACCATAACCACCATTGCTATAATGATAGCCCATGCTCTGATGAAATCTAGTCCCTTTCCTAGAACGCCATGAATAACTAAATCGATCATAACCTAAAGGTGCTTGTAAGTTTCCTGAAAATTATAAATGTAATCTATTATACATATTAAAATTATGAAAAACATTATTATACAGTAAGTCCCCAACTTACATTGTTTCAGAACTTATTTCATGCATAAGTCTTTTTATTTTTTATTTTTTGAATTTTCATAAAACAAAAATGAAAAACTCATTAAACAATTTACTTTTTTGCAAAAATATCATTTATGGCTTTAAACTGTCTTATTTATGCTTAAAGTATGCTCATAAATTTCATTTGGCCATTCCATTTATTAATGCATCTATTCATATAAATTAAATTTAAGCATTGTTAGAGTTATGCAGTTTTAAATTTACATTAAATTTTTTGGACAAATTAATCATGTAAATTGAGACCTACTGTACTTCAAAATTCTAGCAAAGTCACAAGTTTAAATTTTTAAGCTATAATTTAAAATAATATATATTTAAGCATTTTTAAATGTTATATAAGTTGTTCTTCAGAATTCTTAAAAAATTATTTTCTTATAATGATTAAAAAAGTCACAATTTAAAGTTTTTCATAACTTAAAAAAAAAAGGTCCTTAAAATTAATTCTAATGTATATATACTACCATTATTTATATGTAATATGAGAAATACATATATAAAAATTTATTTCATGTTAGAATTTAAATTTTTCTACACAATCTAATATCACAATATATTGTAATAATTTCTTTTATATTCAATAATACTTACAGTTAGTTTTTGTTTTCAATAACAAATATAGTAATAATATTAAAATTTATAGGATATAAAAAATTATATATATTAGATCCTAAACTTTTCCATCATTTTTCTTCCATCATCAAGAATATAATATATATTATTTTTACATTATGTTGAAAATAGTAATAAAATCATTTTTATTAATGTCAAATACATTTAAAAACTTATTATTAAATACGAAAAATTCAAAATAATCCAGTAAAAAAAATTTCATTAATCTACCAAAACACTCAAGTTGTATTACAAAATGATAGATTTTCTACTAAAATACTTCACCTTATAATATATTTATTTATTTTAGAAGTTCAAATATAAAGTAATTTCTACTTTTTAATATTTGATTTGTTTAAAAATTCATATTAAATTTCAAATAACATAATATTTTAATTTTATAAAAAAACACTTGATATTTTAATCTCATACTTTAAGATATCAAAATTATGTCAAGTAAGGGGCTAAGATATTTGTATAATAAAAATTACTCAAATTGTGCTTATTTATTTATTTATATTGTTATACCTTAATTAAAAATTTAATTTTAATAAAAAATCATAAACTAAATATATTAAATCTCATTCATATGTGTTCCTTTCATATTTAAACACATCTTTTTATATAGTGATAAAAATTAGTTGAAAAAGCTATATAATCAAAAAGCCAATTCTGCCATATAAATCATCATGATTTATATTACAAAAAATGTATTATATCATCTATTCATGAATTTAAGATAAAATAAAACAGCTAATGCATTCATTTCAATTACATTGATAACAAGCTTATATACATTATGATCTCTTATAAGAATATTGAAAATAAACGATGAATAAGATAAATAAATAAATATGGTATTTTCAAACACAAATATATATATAAAGTTCAAAATTTAAGTATCTTCATTTATATTTCAAAAATTTTTACTTAATTTCAGTAAAATTGGAAATGATACATATTCCTGATGAACAAATTATTGATCAATTTTGTTATTAAATAGGTATGAAAATATAAAATATATTGAATAAAATGAAATAAGATAATTAGCAATTGAAATATCTATTATAAAATACAGTGATACCTCGGATCACGAACGTCTCGGTTCACGAACAAATCGGTTTACGAATATCCTTTGCGAACAAATTTTGCTTCGCTTTACGAACGATGCTTCGGTTCACGAACACACGCACGAGCACATGGAGCGCACAAAACCCTACGCACAGCCTCGCCCTCAGCAACAATCCAGTTCGTACAGCTCACATGGGTACAGTAAAGTTCCAACAAGTGTTGATATTTTAGTTTTTTTCTTTATTTAATTAAATTTATCCCTTATTATGGCTCCCAAAAAAGTTAAAAGTGTTAGTGAAGGTGGTGTTAAACATGCTTTCTTCTAATATTACTGTTATATTTATTTCCTTTCTGTATTATTTCCACACATAAAGCCATAACATGTTAAAAATTTTTTCTAGGACAAAAAACGTATTATTTGGATTTACATTAATTGCAATGGGAAAAATTGATTCGGATTACGAACTTTTTGGATCACGAACAGGGTCAAGGAACGGATTGTGTTCGTGAACCGAGGTATCACTGTATATGTATGGTATAGGGTTTCTGTTTATTTTTTCCATTTTTCTTCTATTTAATGCCAAATAATATTGAAAGTACATTCATTTTAATTAAAACAGATATTTTTATTTTCAATAAAATTTAATAAATTAGAATTCATTATTAATTTGCAGTTCAAAGTTGGGAATTTATGAATAATTCTAATGTAAATTATATTTAAGACCAAAAAAGTTATGATGATGAATATAAATTTTCCATAAATAACTTGAGTAGGAAATAGTTATATTAATAGATTTAAAATAAATATAAATTAACTAAATTACCCAACGCTTGAGACCATCCTAATCTAGTTGCTGATCCATCTGGCATATCTTCTATAGTGCATTCAAAATACCATGTACCACTGTGTATACCTTAAAAATATTATTAAAAAAAGTATAAAATTATTTAATAAATTATAATGACAATAATCTAATACAGGTATTTCTCAACTTTACAAATTTGTTCCTATATTATGCTTATAAAAATAATAATTTATAAACCAAGAATTAATTTTGCATAGACATAATGTTAAAAAAAAAAAGTTCTGTTCTCAACAATGAAATTTAACTATAATAAAATTAAGACCAAAAAAATCAATAGATTATGATTAATCATTAATTTATTTTATTAAAAAGTGTTCCTCAACAGAAAAAAGGTTGAGAACCACTGATCTAAAGAAATGAAAACAAGGCATTTAAAATCAAGAAATAATAATAAATTATTTATCATATAAATATTGAAGAATTTTTATTCTTTATTATTATTATTAGATAAGTAGATGAGCTTTTAAATGAACTACTGCCTTTAACACAATCAGAAAACAATAGTGTTTATTTATGATTGCCAGCAAAATCATGGCAATCAGAGGGTATGCTATTTCTATTTCTCAATCTATCATTTTACCATTTTTTTCCAATTTTGTAGCAGACAACAGTTTCTGCTAAAAATCTAGTCAAAATGTATTACTTAGCCATATATAAGATTTGAAATGCATTTTATGAATGTTTATTAATTGCAATTAATGTTCATATTTCTGAATTTTTGATACTTATTATAATTGAAAAAACTTGCAAACCTGAAACCTTGTTAAGTAGGAACTCATAAATCAAGAGTCACCTGCATTTTAAATTGTACAACTTTTTGTTTGATTGCACTCTTAATTATAATATTCAATAATTGTTATACAATTTATTCTACAGATGAAATCATTAACTAATACATATGACTAAATTAAAGTTTAGACTGATCTGAATCAAATATAAAAAATTAAAATATAGTTGTTTTATAGTTATAAATTAACATTTCTTTATTTTCAACAAGCAAAAGCTAAATTATTATTTAATAAAAGTTATCAACAAAAAATTATAATAAAATAATATAGAATTTAGTAAAAAATTCTACCATATAAAATGCCTAAACAAAATGAAATTTTCTTTTTTATATATTTTTATTATTATGTATAATAGTTATTGCTTAGTAAAAATGTAGGCTAAAAATCTTTTACAGTTTCTTACAGTTTAACTTTTCAGCAGATATATTTCCTTTTTTTATAATTTAGTATACAGCAAATTTTATGCCAGTTTCTAATTAATGTATACTAACATGTTTAAAACTTGTTACTTATAAATATAGTGGCTATTTACGCTAAATATCTGAACAAATTTTACAAAAAAATTACAGAAAATCTTTTACATAAAGTCAAATTTAAGTAAGTTGCATATTATATAAGTTGGGGTAGCTGTATTTAATTCTTTGATTGCTACATTTTTTCCATTTAGTATGAGGTTATTTCAGAAACTCTTTAAAAATACTGATTTTTCAATCTAAAAGTAGTTGTATATTGGAAATAGATGCACTCAGCATATCAATAATTAAGAGTTATTTTGTTGTTTTAAAAAAGAAAGAAATTTTATAATAAATAAATGTCTTGCAATTAGTTAATTACATTAACAATTATAAAATTACATAATAATTGCAGTATCAAATTTATCATAATTTTGGCAATATAAATTTGAATCTTACACAGTTTAAAAAACAATTAAAAATTATTTTTAATATAAAAGTAAAATTTTTAATAAATTACTATG